>JAKUCM010000677.1:0-69231 GCA_023374145.1 Lepidium sativum | reverse complement strand
ATCTTGGGACACTTGCAAACATGCTTTTATAGGAAACTTCTTCTCAAATTTCAGAACCGCAAAACTTTGAAATTCCATCTCCGGTTTCAAGCAAACCAATTCTGAGACATTCTCCAAGGCATGGTGATATAATCATGGAAAGCAGGAAGGAAGCCAATGAGAATTTGAAGCTATGAAAAAAAGATAACGAGAGAGCTTTGGAGATTTGAGTCTGTCCAATTACAAGATCACATGCTAAACAAATTAAGGAGAGCATTTGTAGATTTATTCAAATCCTTTTGGACAAAAAACAACATAAGGAATCCATTGGACTTTATACTTGCAAAGTCCAAACCACTTTGAGCCTTATACAAGTCCAAGAGAAGTCCTTAATGAAGTCTTAAAGTCCAGCCCATGAATAGTGACGAATTTGGAAGACTAAAAGATATTTTGGAGGCCAAACGTTCAAGAGTCCTTCTCATTCAAGGCATAATAAATTGTTGTTTACTTAGTAGTTTTTACTCTTCATTTTTAAGACATTCAATAAGTCTAAAGGAATCTAGAGAGTCTTTTCTTTTCTTTATAAACTCATATAATTCTCATTTGTGGGAATCTAACTTTTTGATCAATAAATTTTGAGAGTGATTCTCTTTTGTTCTTTCTGAACTTTTCGATCTTTCTTGGTGTGTCATATCAAAGGGATCAAACTGATTTATAAAGTGATTTCCATCACACTTGTGTGGCCATTCCTAGCCATTGGCGTGAAGGGGCGAGTCGAAACAGCAACAATCTTTGGTTTAATATACTAAAGGTGGGGGCTACTCGAGTCAACATTTCATGGTTCCACCACCTTGCTTAATTGAAGGCGAGTTGAAACAACAACAATCTTAGGTTCGATATACCTAAGGTGGGGTTACTCAAGTTCTTTGAAGACCAAGGACTATCCTTACAACTTGGAGTAACGATTCCTTCGGGAACGGTTGAAGATGTATCAGTCTCAATGCTCTCATAATGGGTTCAGTACCAAGTCACTCCTTAGAACTCTTTACGGGGGTTTTCATCCCAAGGTTCGCATGTTATTAGATACAACAAGCAACGAAAACTTTCTGAATAACGATGTGGATGATGGTTGGGAACTTATTGAAAATTTAGCCCAAGCAAATGGGCATTATAGCGAATACTATGATCGAACTACTCGGGGTACAGCTGATCCTGATATGGTAAGTAGGAAGGAGCTCAAAGCGATTCAAGACAAGTTGGATAGGTTGTTTTCAGTTCATCACAAATAGGTTCATCATGTGAGTAATGTAGAACAGGTTGTTGAGGATGACGATCAAGTAGAGGAGATCATTTTTGTGAAGAAACAAGGCAGCAGTTACATGTCATACAACAGCTACAAAACCAAACCCTAACCTCTCCTACAGGAATACCAATGTGGTTAATTCCCAAGATCAAGTGTATCCACCAAAACCGCATAACCAACCCCCATCCAAACAGTGTGTCCCAAAACAACAGTATTAGCAAAATCATCATCACAATCCTTCCATACCACCAGGGTATGAAACCCAAACCCCTGCCCAATCCTAACAAACCCCCGAGGTTATGGACATTTTGCTGCAAATCCTCAAGGGCCAGACTGCTACATCTTCTGAATTAACTAGGAAATTTGTTGAGGTACACACTAAAATTGATGCTTCCAATAATGACCTCCACTGCAAGTTTGAGACTTTCAATGCCCGACTTAAGTATGTGGAGCTCATCATCTACTGTGAAACCCACTGGACAACTACCTGGGAAATCTGTTCAGAACCACAAAGAATATCACGCCAATGCCATTACACTCCATAGTGGTCGTAAGTTATTGATCTGTGCTGAGGATACAAGTGACACCAAGGACATTGTCATTCAGGCTGGGGTGGATAGCCTCGAACACTAGAAAAAATTCAGCACGAAATTACCTCATTTACCGACACTCGACCACGACGCACGACCACCACAAAGTCGAGCGTTGCTCCCTGAGCTTCAAAAAAAGGTATTATTTGCATAAAGAACCAAAGTCATTTGCTCCCCCTTTCAAACCTCAACTTCCTTTCCCACAGAGATTCAAAAAAGATGTTGCAAAAAAGTAGGCTCTCTTTGAGAAATAGATGAAAGATATTGAGGTGAAGATACCAATATTGGATGCCTTCATGCTAATGTCTCCTTACTAGAATTTTTTGAAAGATGCAGTCAAAGAAAGAACATAAGAGGTTGAGGGGATGGTTGTGCTCACATATGAGGTCAATGTTATTATACATAGGAAAGTCATACCTAAGAAGCTTGGTGATAAAGGGACATTCACAATCCCATGCTCCTTAGGTCCCCTCACATTCAAGAATTGTTTATGTGATCTATGGGCATCAATTAGTTTGATGACACTCTCGGTTGCCAAGCGTTTGGGGTTTGATAAGTACAAGACCTGTAAGATCTCTTTGTTCTTAGCTGATTGATCAATAAGGATTCCACATGATATTTTAGAGGATTTTCCTATTGAAGTTGGAGGAGTGGAAATCCCAAAATACTTTGTGGTTCTCGATATGGAAGAAGAGCCCAAAGACTCTTTACTGTTTGGAAGACCATTCTTGGCCATTGCAGGAGCAGTAATTAATGTACCGAAAGGGGAAATCGAACTGAATTTGGGAAAGAACTATTGAGGGTCAACTGTTTATAGTCCAAGAAATAGATGATCTATCTGAGCAAATATTTGAGGAATTAGTGGAAAGAAATCATCTTAGCACTGCTTTGACGAAAGATTGTCATGATGGGTACATTCATTTGGAAACAGAGGGTTACAAGAAGTTGTTGGATTCCAGTAAGCCTTAAAATGGGGTAAAGGATTAGACACTATACACTCGACCATGACGCTCAACCACCTCTTGCTCGAGCATCCTGACCTTACCACAGACTGTCCACGCTCGAGCAAAACGCTCGACTAGGAGCAGCTCGAGTGTCATGATTTGGTAGACCTCGACGATTGGTCAGGGCTAATATCTCAAAAAATGAATCTCAAACCACTCCCCTATGGGCTCAGGTACGCATTTCTTGGACCAAACTCAACATATTTGGTAAATGTGAATGATGCATTAAATGATGATGAGTTAGACATGCTGCTTGCTGAATTAAAACAGTTTAGGAAAGCATTAGGATATTCCTTATCCAACATTAGAGGAATTTCACCTGATTTGTGTACCTATAGAATTCACCTTGATAATAAATCATATTATAGCAGGGAGCCTTAAAGGAGATTAAACCCAATTCTGGAAGAGGTTGTTAAGAAGGAAATTTTAAAATTTCTAGATGTTGATATTATTTACCCAATTTAAGATAGTAAATGGGTATCCCTTGTACATTGTGTGCCCAAGAAGAGAGGAATCATTGTTGCTAGGAATGAGAATTATGATTTAACTCCCACTAGGATTGTCACAGGGCATAGGATGTGCATAGACTTTAGGAAGTTGAATTCTGCATCTAGGAAAGATCACTATTCTTTACCTTTCATTGATCAAATGCTAAAGAAGCTAGCTAATCACTCATATTATTGTTTCCTTGATAGATATAGTGGGTTCTTTCATATCCGTATACATCCCAATGATCAAGAGAAAATCACTTTTACTTGCCCTTATGGAACATTTGCATATAGGAGAATGCCATTCGGGTTGTGTAATGCTCCCGCCACTTTTCACCATAGCATGACTTCGATATTTATCGGATCTGATTGAGGAGATGGTTGAGGTGTTCATAGATGATTTTTCTGTCTATGACTCTTTTTTCTCCTCTTGTTTGTCAAACTTGTGCATGGTTTTATCTAGGTGCGTTGAAACAGATCTTGTGCTCAATTGGGAAAAGTGTCAGTTCATGGTGCGAGAGGGTATTGTCTTGGGTCATAAGATCTCATAGAAAGGCATTGAGGTTGATAAAGCCAAGATAGAGGTGGTGGTTCAGCTACAGCATCCCAAAACTGTTAAGGATGTCAGGAGTTTCTTGAGACATGCAGGATGAATCGTATCTCTATACGAAGGGATATGATGGACTTTTTAGGAGGTGTGTGTCAGAAGAGGAAGTTAGAGGGATATTTGAACATTGTCATGGATCCGCATATGGTGGCCACTTTGCTACATTCAAGACTGCACAAAAGATTCTTCAATCCGATTTATGGTGGCCGTCCATGTTCAGAGACTGCCAATAGTATATATCCAAATGTGACCCTTGTCAAAGGATGAGAGTCATAAACAAGAGGAATGAGAGGCCTCAGAATCCTATCGTGGAGATAGAAGTGTTTAATTGTTGGGGAATAGACTTCATGGGACCTTTAAACCCACCATCTTTTGGAAATAGCTACATTTTGGTTAGTGTCGATTATGTTTCGAAGTGGGTAGAAGCCATTGAATGCCCCACAAATTATGCCAAGATGGTGTTAAAATTCTTTAAGAACATTATATTTCCCAGATTTGGAGTGCCAAGAGTGGTGATTAGTGATGGAGGATCTCATTTCATCAACAAAGACTTTGAGAGCTTGCTCAAAAAACATGGGGTTGGACATAAGGTGACAACTCCATCTCATCCCCAAACTAGTGGGCAGGGTGAAGTGTCCAATAGATAGATCAAATCTATTTTGATGAAGGTAGTCGGGATCTCTAAGCGTGATTGGGCAGCCAAACTGGATGATACTCTTTGGGCCTATAGGACTGCTTTTAAGACACCTATTAGGAGGACACCGTTTCAGCTTCTCGATGGGAAATTATGTCATCTTCCAGTTGAGCTCAAGTACAAGTCCATTTGGGCTACCAAGCTTCTGAATTTCGATTTCAAGACAGCCCAAAAAAAGAGGCAGACTGATTTGCATGAATTGAAGAAAATCAGACTTAAGGCATATGACAGCTCTAAGGCATATAAGGATCATACTAAGGCAGCCCACGACAAGAATATCCAGTCAAAGAAAATCACAGCCGGTGATCATGTACTCCTTTTTAACTCTAGGCTCAAGCTGTTTCCATGTAAACTTAGATCGAAGTGGTGTGGTCCAATCAAGGTAGTACATGTACCCTATGGAGCAGTTACCTTATCCAACAACAAATGAGAGGACTTTCAGTGAATGGCAATAGAGTTAAACCGTACTTGGCTAATTGCACAAGTCCCGAGGGAACTTTGGTTCTTCTTGATGAGCCACTTCATCTCCAATGAATATGAGGGAGTCAAGGTCGAGACTACAAACGAGCTCAGTTAGGAGGCAATCTCAAAGATATCCTTTGTATATACATTCTGTTTTGCATCTAGTTTTAGCATATCCGATTTCTTTTTTTGGTACTCTTGTAGATTGCATTTTATTTTCATTTATATCATTCCGCATATGTTTGGAAGGTTTTTGTGCATTTTGCAGGTAAGATGGGGCCAATACAGGACGAGGGGGGCCAGAACTGGAAAGATGGGACAACGCTCGACCGACCTCTGGTCGAGGGTTCCACTCGAGCGCGTGTGTCGGTACTTTGGTAGACAATGCTCGACCATATCCTGGTCAAGCGTCCCGCTCGAGGGTGCCTTCCTCCTGTCCAATCCAAAGCATGCGCTCCTGACCTAACAAAAGCAAATAAATAGTCATAATGGGACGAAATTCACTGTGAAAAAGAGCGAAAGGGAGTCAATCTATCTTTAATGCCATTTAATTAATATTAAATTTAAAAGATTTGATTTGATCTCCATTTGAATTCGAATTTGAAAAGATTTGAAAAGATTTTTCTCTTATCTCTTGCTCCCTATATAAAGAAGAGGACCATGTTCCTTCTCATTCACCTCAATTCTCATTCTCTCACTAAATTCTCTTTCTAGTATAAATCTCTTTTGCATAAACTAATTGTCGGAGTAAAGAAGATCTCAAAGGCGGTTCTTGTCAAGCACCAACCGGTCCATCACAGAAAAGCGCACACTCAACCAACACAAGCTCGAGCGTCTACCACGAGCGTTTTCCCCACCACATGTTTCCGGAAAATATTATCATGTCTGATCGGAAATCACATCATGCAAGCCTTCTCCGACTTAAGGCATTAAATAATGCAAAGTACAAAAGCCAACCTCACCAAGGAGAATCATCCAAGAGCAAATCAAAACCCGACAAGAAGTGAAGGAGAAAGCTGATAATCCAATCAGCTAGTGAGACAAAAGATGAGCTCGGATACATGGATTAGGAAAACACTATAGTGGAATACCAGTGAGGTGAACATGAGGAGGATATTGAGGTAGATTTTGTGGAGGAGACACTTCACGAGGCTGGGTATGAGAATGAAGAAGCTAAGGAGGCAAGAGAGATTATCTTGTCTGGGCTTAGGAACAAGAAGATGAAGAAGAAACTCGATGTGAAAAGGGCTTTACACGATATGTGGAGAATAGATTTTGTTGGGACCCGCTAGCCATGAAAAAAGGCGTTGACTCCTATGGGGCTTACGCGGGATGTGGATCAGTTGTTGCAAAATTATTGGCAGTCAACATTTGTCTCTCGCACGGTTCGAAATTATAAAGAGGAAACAGTCCAATTTCTCGCCACAGTCCAAATAGTTCTTATGTTCCGGATAATGTGGGCCTCCAAGAGAAGCAAGGCGGTGGCTATATCAGCTTCACAATAAGGGGATAGGATTATAGGCTTACCTTCAAGGCACTTAGAGACTTATTCTGTTTCTCGAGGGCCGAGTCAAAGAGCAATGGGCCAGATTTTGATAGAGGAGAACTTGAGGATCTATGGCATACGATAGCCACAACTAGGAGCCGATTCTCATCATCACGATCTAAAGTATCTCTGATCTGAAATCCATCTCTGAGGTATTTTCGAATGATCTTTGCAAATACATTATTCTCCTGTCTCACCACAGGGACAATCAACCTTGGTGAGATGGAAATGCTGGTCACCGCATTAAAGGATACAGTGGGAACAAGGAGTGACAGTTAACCTATTGTTGGAGATAGAAATGAGGTCAGTTTAACCTTTCAATTTGACAACTAGCTTGCCACATATCGAGATTGGGTTAGGGATAACAGATATGGTGGGCGTGAGGATAAAATCACAGTTGGGGGTTTTGTGACTTGCATTCTGGAATAGTGTGTGGCCCATAGGAGAAGAAGAGTGGGCAGAACCCCGATACATGGGCATTGATCATATGAGGAGGTGTTTGTTCCAATCTACTGCAAGAGTGCACGAAAAGCATGTCTATTCATTCCAACATCTGCTACGGCCAAATGCTAGTCTACTTTTGCCCAACAGAGAGCTCACATCCATTAGAATGGGAAAACATGCATAGTTTATCCCACCTTTGGAAGCCCTGTACAATCTCGATGTTCCTCCATCACCTACTAACAGTGACGAGATAGATCCTGAGGCCTATTGTTTGAAGAATTCACTCTGCCGCCAAGACAAGGGGTCCCAATGAAAGAAGCCCACAAACACATTGGTCTACTGTAGGAAATGAACAAGTGGCTCATGAAGAAGGTTAAGAAACTGGTTGCTAGTGATGAAGCTAGGAGAAGAGATAATGAGGTGCTGAACAGAAGGATAGCTGCTCTGGAAAGGGAAAGAGGCCAATCATCAGGGCAAGATCACCCGAGGCGTCACTCTGTTTCCATGGAACGCGAGAGGGAACAGCCAGTACCAGCCAGACACTCCTCTGCGAACACTGCCACAAACACCAGGAGGCATCATGGGACCATATCTTCACGCTCGAGCTAGACGCTCGAGTAGCACGTGGTCGAGCGTTAGTCTGAAGCAGATTGCTCAACCGAGGAGAGCCCGAGCGTCTCCAGGAAACAGGAGGCTATACCCTGGAGAGTATGCACGTAACAACAGCCCACTACTTTGGCCTCTGAGAGGTACACGCTCCTTCCAATTATTGTTTATGCTATTGCATATTTTCTTTTGACTTGCTGGTGTAGGATCCTCTTTCGAGCTTTTATCCACACATGAGACTGTGTGATCTAAGTTTGGGGGAGGGTTCTAGAGGACATTTGACTTTGTTTTCTGTGATTCTTAGCTTTGATTTTTCTCATTAATCATGTGCATATCACTTATGGCATAGAAAATCACAAAATGTTTTGAATTTAGCATATTTGATTATTTTCATATTACTTAAGGCATAAAAAATCCATAAAATTTTGAAAAACCATGAAAAAGCATCCTTCAAAAACAGAGTGTTCATGTAGCTGCATTGCATTCATATAGGATTGATTCTAGAGTTTTGGGAATCATCTTGTTAATGATAGAGAGTCTTGCTAGGTTGATTGGCTAGTAACCATAGTGAACTCTTGGACTTGTGTTCTTCTCTTTTGAAAGCTGACTGGTAGATCCTTTGCCTTAGAATCCGGTGTTTATGTTATGTCTCAAAAGGACCAGATTTGTTTCCTCATAATTGGATTTAATTTTTGCCAAATTAGGGGTTTGAGATGCATTGAATATGATCCTTCCTTGAGTTCAGCTATTTAAGTATAAAGAAAAGCATTGAAAAGATAAAAACATCCTTCTTACAACTCAGCTCGCATAATATGGTCTAAGATGAATGGGGAATGTGCGTAAACTTGTACCTTTTTGTGTTCATTAAGAAAGCTATTACATTAACGCCTAAGGTGGACCGGGACTGTGCGTAAACCCGTACTTTTTCGTGTTCATTGAGAAAACTGGAGCAAATAAGCGTTTGTTCGAGCAGAAATAGGAGTTGAAAAAAGAAGTGACTAAAATGCTAAATTAATCAAGTCTAGTTGATAAGTTGATTGTTTGAGGTGAGATGTTACCATTGTTAGCAACCTCTCTTCCTTCTTAGCTCTATGCATTTGCTTGAGGGCAAGCAAAGAATAAGTTTAGGAGAGTTGATGTGTCTGCATTTTAACGATTTTTAGGGGCGTCATCTAGCATATTTTGTATTCATATTTACAATATCATCATCGTTTTAGGGTTTTTTAAGTTCATTATGCGTATTTGGTGTTAAGCATTGCATACATTGCATAAGGGTGAATTTTAGGTACTTCAAAAGCTTATTATGGAGACTTCTGGACTACAAAAAGACCCGTGGATGAATCGATCGGTCTTGAGACAAAGTTCAGGACGTTATCTAAAAGATTTGGCATCAAATCGAGACGCTCGACCAAGGAACTCGACCACCACTTGGTCGAGTGCCTTCCACAAGAAACGTTGACTTTTTCAAGAGTTGACTTTTTAGGGTTTTTTAGTTGATTGGAGTATAAATACCCCTTAATGTAATTAAGCCACATTTTAGCCTTTCTTTTAATCAAAAAGCACTTTTCTTCTTTTCACTTGTAATATCTCACCTTGAATCTTAGATCCTTGTTGATCCTTTGCTTATTTGAATTTCTACTTTTAATCATTGTTGTTCATCTCATTTTGATATTTCTTTTGATGTTGACCATTTTAAATTCCGGGTTTATGTTTTTATTCATGAAGTTTGAGTATATTGATTATGGTTCTTGAGGAAATGGTGAGATTAGGGTAGATCTAGGTATTTCCAGACTTAGTTAGAGTTGAATAGGCTTAGAATTTTTCGGCTTAAGTGAACTTAATGCTTATTTCTCTTTGATCAATTGAAATCTGAGTTTTTGGTATTTTCCACCCACAAGGTGTTTGTGAAAATGTTTGAAAGAGCTTAAGTTGGGATAATCTTTCCTAGCTCAAGAGATTGATTGTCAAGGATGTTATCAGGCTGTTCTTGGTCTGGATTTAATGCCTCTTATGCTATTAATCGTTGATGAGAATCAAGTATGGTTGTAGCTTAAGTTGAGTCTCATTGCATGAGAATGAATGTGATTGTTTTGATCCCTTGTCTAGAGGTCATCTAAATAGGTTGATAAGCACGTTTGGAACCCCTAGTGATGCTTTGATCATTGATCCTACCCCTCAAGAACCTATTTTCTTCCTCTATTAAGTGATTCTTTTTGTGCTCTGTTTTTTATCTAAAACTTTGTTTTGATCCATGCTCTGTTTTATTCTCTGTTTTTATGCTCTGTTTTATTCTCTATTTTGTACTCTGTTTTTATGCTCTGTTTTTATACTCTGTTTTTACCAAGTCTAATTTGCACTGAAATCTCTCCCTTAATGATGATTGGCTTGGATTAGGTCGAGTTGATTGTGTTCTGATTGCTAGTTGCTTGTCTAGTTGGATTGACACATAACTGTACTACCTTGATCGAATATAGCAGTAGGTTTATTTGATAGTAAAAACACTGTTATCAAATGGAAGTTAGGATTTGTATGCGTTAATTGTTCTTGTCTTTGTAAAATTTTGCATAATGTCTAGCATTATGTTTTCTTGAGATTTAGTCACCCTAAAACCATTTATCTTCCTTGCATTCATATTTTAGTGTTTTAAGATTTTTTTTGAAAATGTGTGGATTTCAAGTCAAATACTATGAAGAAAGGAAGTCAAAGTTGAAGCTTGATATGGACGAAGATTTGTTGACCAAGGAGAAGATCATGACAGAGAGATGTGAACTTGAAAAATTTCTTCTGGCGAAACTGAGCTTTTGGGGGAGAATTTAACTTAAGATTCAAATAAAAGAAATCTCTTGTGAGCTACTGTTTTTGTTCAAGTGTTGTGCATTCATTTTGAGTTGGTGAGGTTTGTAACCAACTAGTATAATTTTTTTAAAGAAAAGTGTATATTAATACAACGAACTGAGAATTTGAATCACCAATTTCTGATCGAACTTGTGTGTTCTTGTCTCTATACAGTTTCATTTGGTATCAGAGGGCACCAACTAATCAAATCAGGTGTGATCCTGCAAAATTATGGACAACAAACAATAGCTCGTGGAAGTTAGAGAATTGTTGACACTTGATCTGAAACTATGGTCATTGGAATGTGCATATGAAACAACTCATCAAATGGATGGATGAATAAGCTTGCGGAGCTATTGAGGATAGATGTACTACTCGAAAGCGTTGTCAGCAATTTTCACCACTATGTCGCCAACATCAAAGGAGGCATGGGACATTATGCAGATTTTGTTTGAAGGAACTTCCAATGAGAAGCAGACCATAATTGACATCCTAGCTTCACGGTTTGAGTCTCTCACTATGGAAGAACATGAGTCTATACAAGATTTCAGTAGTAAACTTAGCTCTTTCTCTCTTGAAGCTTTGACCTTAAGAAAAACCTATAAGGATAAGAAACTTGTGAAGAACTTTATGCGTTGTCAGCCCAGAAGATTCCATGGGCATCCGTTCGCTCTCAAAGTAACCTAAAATTCTGATAATCCAAGTTTTGATCATGTAGTTGGTATTATGCAGGCATATGAAATTCAATTCAACAAAGGAGTTGAACATCATCATGGAAAAGGAATTGCTCTGTTGGCGGAAGAAAAGATCATACCACGGATGGTAGATCTAGATGATCAAGTGGGATTAACAGTAAAGAAGTATCTCTGAAAGTTTGAAAGAGGAAAAAGAAGAGACATCATGTGTCTACAAGGCATATTTCTCGAAACGAGCAACAGAGATCTAACAAACACTGTCTTGAGTGTCAAAGATTTGGGTACTTGAAAGCAGATTGTCCAACTATCAAGAGAAAAATGACTCTTAAGTTCTTATAATGTTAATGGTATGGTCATATGAAGTCTAAGTGTGTGGGTAACTTTAGATGGAAGGAAAAGACTGCGCTTGTAAGCTCAAGCGAAAGTGACACAAAAGATGAAAATGAGAACAATGATTTGGACTCATACATGGCAAATTTTGGTATAGTAAATTTATTGGAAGAAGTAGAGCATGTGGCTGAAAGCAAGGAGGCTGGACAGACATCTGTCGATCAATACTTGAGAGTTGCATGTTTGAAAAATTGAAGAACATCAAGATGCTCTCCAAAAGGACAAAAGATCTAGATAGAATTCTGGTATCTGGAAAAATATACAAAGGAAATAGGGGTTTAGGATATTGTGGTGCTGAGAACACAACTAAAAAGATTGTTTTCATTAAAGCAATTGAGATATGAAATGTTTTAGCGTCAAATCATAGAACCACAAGGAAATCTCAACCATCATCTCAAAAATCTGCTCAGATTTAGAAGTACGACATATACATTAGAACATCTTACAAAAACTACAGGAGACAACTACAAGATTAATGGTATTGTTATATATAATGTAACATCATGTCTCAGTTATACAGGTTTTAGGATCGTCTTCACATGATTATGAAACAACATCAATACTTCAGGGATAATCAGAATAATGACATAATATATGGGTCAGAAAGTTGGATATGTACTATCAGGTTGCATTTACCGCATACAAGAATCAGAACAACTCAGCAATAAATTTTTGGTTTTTTTACAACGGATGTCAAGACATATGACACCAAAAGAGCAAAACCTGTTGAACGTGAAAAAATATTCGGAGGAAGGGTAACCTTTAGAGGAGGTGCTAAAGGAGAACTAGAGGGAAAAATGGACACATATGGGTATCACAACCAAGGTTGAACAATGTGTACGTCGTGGGTGGACTAAAAGCAAACCTCTGAAGTATTAGTCAGTTGTGTAACTTAGATTTGGAAGTAAAGTTCACCAAAGTTGGTTGTAACGCATACGATGCATAGTGGGTTGTGGTACTTGAAGATATGAGGTCAAGAAATAATTGTTATATGTGGATACTGGAGAGTAAATGCATGAGAGCAATTCAAGATAATGAGGCACATGAACTATCGAACGATGGTGAAGCTTGCAAACTAGGAAGTTCTGAGAGGTTTGCCTAAACTTCAAGGAACACATGAGTTTGTATGTGGTCCATTCAGCATAGGCAACCAAGCGAAAGACACAACATCATTCAATACAAGATTAAGGTCAAAATCACCATTGGAATTGGTCCAGAAGGTTTAATGGGTCCAATTCAGGCTGCAAGCACACCTATTAAAAAACATTATGGTGATGGTTGATGATTTCTCAAGGTATATATGGGTTAGATTCTTAATAGAAAAGAATGAGATGCTAGACAACATCAAGATTCTAGCTCTTCACCTAAAAAATGAGCGAGAGGGAATCAAGACACTCCGAAGAAATCACAATGATAAATTTCAAAATTATGTTTTTGATCAATTTTGTGAATCTCAAGGAATTTCTCACATTTACTCAGTCCCACGGACGCCTCAACGGAATGTTGTTGTTGAAAGGAAAAACAGAAAGCTGCAAGAGATGGCCAGAGCCATGTTCCATAGGAACAAAGTTGCCACACACTTCAGGGTTGATGTTGTCAATACTGCATATGTTACATCATTAACAAAGTGTATGTTCGAAAAGGAACAAACAAGACTCCCTAAAAACTGTGGAAAGAAAAATCAGCCACAATCACTTACTTTCATGTTTTTGGATGTGTTTGCTACATTTGAAATGATAAGGAACAAATTGTGAAATTTGATTCAAAGAGTGAAACAGACAGATGATGATATCTTTGTTACTCAAAGCATGTCTGCCAAGAATGTGGTTGATTGATTTGGTTTGTCTACAAGGTAGGAGTCTAGAACACCTATGGTTACCACAAAGAAGTTCGCTAAGGACGAGACATAAGAATTTGTAGATGGAAAACTCTACAAAAGTGTGATTGGAAGTTTGTTGTATATCACAGCGAGTCGGCCAGACTTACGTTATGCATTGGGAATGTGTGTCAAGTATTAAGCAAAACCAAACAAGTCGCATATGTTTAGTTGTTAAGAGGGTTATCAAGTATGTTAATGGAACAATGAATTTAGGTTTATATTTCACCAAAGATACAATCAGCAGCCTTGTTGGCTATTGTGATGCTGACTCGGCAGGTTCCTTAGATGACAAAAGAAGCACAAGTGGAGGTTTTTTTCATGGGAAATAGTCATCTCATGGCTGATCAAGAAGCAAAACAGTGTTTCATTATCCCAACTTATGTGGATGAAATAGATTGTTGATAACTATGGTGCTCCGTCTAAACCTTTACTTATATACTGTGATAATCAAAGTGCCATATACATTACAAATAATCTTGTCTTACATTCTCGAACTAAGCACATCATGATCATACATCATTTTATTCGTGAACTTATTGAGGAAAACTAGTCATTGTCGATCATGTGAACACTAAATTTTAAATGGTAGATATTTTCACAAAATCTTTATATTTTAATCGTTTCATTCAATTAATATCTACCATAGGTGTTTGTGAAATTTAATCATCATTTGAGTGTGTAAAGTGCGGACTGATACGGTTTTGGAGTTTGTTGTGTAACTCAATCATTACGAGTTAATAGTATATTCTTTGTATTGCACATTGTGAAAAATAGTTGTTTATTATGCCATTATGTATAGATTACATACATAGGGTTGTGTTATTGTACATGGAGTCAAAAAGCTGAGGGGAACATATGTATCAGGTGATTGAGAAGTCTAGTAATATCTCTGATATAACACTTTTTGTAACATTGCACATTGAGTTGTTATGCGAACACCAAAATTAGAAGTCAAGTGAATTTCGTGTTCACCGAATTGTTGTCTATATGTGCCTCCAAATGTGTGTACCCTTAAAAAAAAGGGTCTCATTGGTACACATCTCATGGTCTCTCCAAAAGAAATTCTAGCTACCTATTATATAATGATATGAATAAAGTGCTACATAATACACATGATAAATGTATGACTGGTGAAAGATTAGCCACATAAGTCAACCATTCATATGTTGTATACTTGGAACTCTAGTTGTGAAATAATCTCTCAATTAAGTCATGTGGTTTGTTTACACATTACACGGCTTGTTGTTGTAGAGTTCAAAGGAAAGTGTGAAAATAATTAAGTCAAATCTTTTTCTATTTAATTTGGTAAAGTGTGTACATATGCTGTTATTTTGATTTCGGACACTCACCTGGTTTTGATTACTAAACTCTTTGATCCTTTGTTTGGCGAATCTATTTTATATTCTTTATGCTTTTAGATTATTTTATTGCTAATAGAGTTTTAAAACAATAAAAATTAAAAAGCGTACTAAAAGAAAATTTCAAATTAGCCACTAATGTTTGGTTGGTGGCTGTAAAAGCGCAACCGATTAACCACTAATAAGTTACCATAATATCGATGGTAATTCGGTAGCGTATCGATGACGATCAATGGCTAATTAGCAATTAAAAGTATCCGTGGGCAATCAGTAGTTAAATAGCCATTAATTAAATACTGAAACAAACAGTAGCTAAACCAGTTTAAATTGGACAAACGGCTCCATATTCACTTAGGAAAATTATTGAATAACTCAATCTAAAACCTAGTTTGAACACTAAAACGTAACCAAAAACTGAAAGGTTAGAAACGTAAACCAAATTCATTCAACAAAGAATGTACTTCATAATGTCAAATTGGTAAAGAAACTAAAATTTATAAGTCCAATCTATTTCTTAATCACCAGATCTGATACAATCACGGTTGTTTAGATTTCGATTGGAATATTAATTTATTTGACATAACCAAACGATATATTAAAAGGAACTAAACCGGTCTTTGTAATCTCTTTTCCATCTGTTTCTTCTGATTAAAATGCTTTCATTCAAGAAAATTGAACAAATGAAGAATTTAGTGGTTTGGAATATAGATTTGGGGTTTAAGGTTTGTGGATTAGGAGATAGAATTAATGATTTAGGGGTTAGGGTTGCAGGGTTAGAGGTTTACACATATATTTTTTATATTTTTTACAATTTATCATTTTGTTGTTAAAAAGGCATAATTTTTTTTCTGGTACGAGCATTAAGTTTAAATAATTTTCTTAAAGATAAGAGTGTTGCATGCATAATGATTACATGGCCACAATGTATCACCTTAAATTGCACGGATATAACATTCATGTAGAATTGGGAGCTTGGCGCTGGTGGTTTTACAGCCGAAGAGTGCTAAGGTTGGTGGTCGGGAACATCTTAATGTTCGGTAAGGTAGAGATGTTCTATTGAGGCTCTCATGAGTTAATTAAAATACTTGGTATTTGGATCTTGATAAGTTGGCTATCGGTGGCTAATGGCTGTGGCTTTTGGCAGTCTGTCGGTGGTGTTGGGATTGTTGAAAGGATTATTGGATATTTCATGAACATACCTTGGCTTAAGGCTGATGATTTTAGTGATGAGTCTGCAGAATGCATAAATTGTCTAGAGGTAACTTTGCCTTATTTTATGGAATTTTATTATGTACTTTTATTATCTAGTTGCACGTATAAGGTTTGTGTTAAAATTGGCCAATCATTGATTAGTAAATTTAAACGAGATATTATGGGTTTTCAAATATGTTTTAAGTTTAAATTTCAAAATAGGGAGATAGAGTCTATATTTTCGGTGGCCCTAGGTCTTATCCAGAATTTGGAGATAGTATCCTCGCGCCTTATAAAAGCGGAGGTACCTTCGGAGTATACTAAATACTTTAGTGGTCTTCCAGTTTCATAAAAGAATTTTGGGTAGTAATGGCACAACTTTCTATGAATAAGAAAAGTTCAATGAATGGGTCTCCTAATAAGAGTCTTAAGATTAAAATTCTGAAAATTGATGATTCGGAATTATTGGGTAGATTAGCAAGGGTTTTAATGGGTAGATGCCTAAATCCACAAAAACAGAATGTTGATACTTTCTTGTTTCGAATGCCACAATTCTGGGATTTGATGGGTAGAGTTAGAGGACTGAATCTGGGAAACGGTAGGTTTCAATTTGAATTTCAGGCTGATGAAGACGTGAAATGTGTTCTGGAAAATGGGGCAATTATTTTTGATGGTTGGATGGTCAGCTATGCCCAATGGAGGGCGATGGCTAGGGAAGATTATCCAAGTACAATTAGGTTATGGGTTAGATTCACTCTTCCATTCGAGTATCGGGTGGAGGAAGTGTATAAGATTGTGGCTGAGTCGATTCGGGTGGTTAGAGATATCGATATTAAGAAGGGTATGGTGCTGATTGAGATATCGTGTTCCAAACCTCTGATTTTTAACTCTGTGTTAGAATTTGAAGAAAGTCAAGAATCAAAGATTTTGATCGAGTATAGGAGGTTAATGGAGTTTTGTAGTCTTTGCCATCGAATGACACATGATTATGGGAATTGTTTAGGCCGCTAATGTGGGTAGTGGGATTATTGATCAGGTAAAACCTATAGCTGATCGGCAATCTAAGAGCTACAAGGGTGCGGTTCTGGCTGGTACCGGGCTGGTAAGTGCGCCAAAACTGGCGGTTATCCTGACTCTAAAAGAGGTCGTTGTCCTCCTTTTTCAAGAACCAAAAAGGAGACGGCAAGTTTGGTAAGGTTTCATCGATTTGTTGGCGTTTTACTTTTCGTTTATGGCCAATACTTACAGCAGTTCCTACTTGTTGTGATGATGGTTTTAATGGTGGAATCATGGCAGGTCTGTCGACCTCTGTTCCAAGATGCGAACAAGGAGGAGACTGTACTGGCTGGGATCAAAGGAACGGCAGCAATGCAGCCGGAATCCGATCAGAATAATGCAGAAGTTGATCCTTTCGATAATACTAGTGTCACATTGGCAGATGAAGACGCTGGTAAGGGGGCTCGATTTGGATCCGGCTGCGTTATCTCCAAGTGAGGAGGTAGCAATTATGGTCGATGGGTTAGAAGATTATGAACAGGAAGATACTCGTATGTATTCAGAGGAAGATCTCCTAGATGACTTGGCATTTAGAGCAGCTGTGGCTAATGTACAAACAATTTCTGCAACTGATCGGGAGAAAATAAACACAGAGTTTGCACAAACTTTACAAAAGTGTCGGGTAGCTGATAAATAAGTTTTTCACGGTGTTTTCTCAAATACCAAACTGTCTATCTAATCAATTACAGTACAGTATGGTGTCAATCCACTGGGAGAGTAACTAGCAATCAAGATATAATCTACTTATCCTAATCTAAGCCAGATTCGGTTTAGCGAGTGGTGATCTATCCTAGGTGACAACGAAATCTTAAAACAAAACGCTAAAAACGAAATTCTTGTACAATTTATAGATCAAAAGATCTTAAAGAAAAAGGAAAAAATACTTAAAGAGAAAAAGGGAAAATTCCCTAGAAAGAAAAATGGGAAATTCCTTCAAAAAGTGAAAAGGAAAGTTCCTTAAGAAAGAAAATAGAAAAAGCCTAGAAGATAATTGGGCTTGCACAAAGGGGTCTTGATGGGCCTTTTTCACAGAGAAGCCCAAGAAGTCAACCTTCGTCCAAAGTCTTAGTTCTGGTCCGCAAATCCATTCGACCAAGTGATGGTCGAGTGTCATGCTCGAGTGTCAGAGACTCGAGTGCCAAATCTTTTAGTTCGCATCCTGAACTTCAACCTTAGGCCAGACGATTCCTCATTGGTCTTCTTGTAATCCGAAATACTCCGTGATAAGCTCCAAAAAGTACCTAAAAATCCCTTTTATGCAATGTATGCAACGCCCAACACTAATAATGCAAATTATGCTAAAAAGAACCTTAAACAATGATAATAATGCAAGTATGAATGCAAAACATGCTAAATAATGGTCCTAAAATGTGGTAAAATGCAGACACATCAACTCCCCCAAACTTAGTCTTTGCTTGCCCTCAAGCAAATATGCATCGAACTAAGAAGGAAGAGAAGTTGCTGACAATGGGAACATCTTACTTAAACAAATGACTTGCCAAACTGAAAAACTGTAATCCACGAGTGAAACCTCATTCTTTTGTAAGAACCACAATTTACTTTTATCAAGGCTTAGCATAAAAATCGAATATTCCCTACTACTTAGTTGGACTCTTAAGAAACTCAGATTCGAAACCTATTTCTTTCAAGTGCAGTCCGCAAGAGGGGCTATTGATCAAAGACCTTGGGATTCAACTTCCTAAATTCAGCTAGTATCTATGGTTTAAGCATTTTCGATCACTTCTCAACTCCTACTCGTTTTTATTGGCTTTAGCTTTATCAATGAAGCACGAAAAAGTAAGGGTTTACGCACAGTCCCGGTTCACCTTAGGCATCGATGTATTAGCTTTATCAATGAGACGCGAAAAAGTACGGGTTTACGCACAGTTCCGGTCTATCTTAGGCGATATCGAAATGGTGTTATTGATGAACACAAGAAGGTACGGGTTTACGCACAATCCCCGTTCATCTTAGACCATATATTTTGAGCCGAGTTGAGAAGGATGATTCTATATTCACCTTATGCTTTTCTTTTTACTTAGCTAGCTGAACCTAAGGAAGGATCTTATGCAATGTATCTCAAGCCCCTAATTTGGAAAATAGAATTCGATTATGAGGTAACAAATCAGGTTCTTTTCGAGACACAACCTAAGTATCGGTTTCAAAGGTCAATGATCTACCAATCTGTGTTCAAGAGGGAAAAAACGCGAGTCTAAGAGTTCACTATGGTTACTAGCCAATCAACCTAGCAAGTCTACCTATCTAGCAAGATGATTCCCGAAATTCTAGACTCAATCCTACATGAATGTAATGCAGCTATATGAACACTCTGTTTTTGACTTATGCATTTTCGATTTTTTTTCAAATTTTTATGGGTTTTCTATGCCTTAGATGTAATGCAATCTAAAAGTATGCTAAAGAAGATATTTTTGGTTTTTCTATGCCTTAGATGTGATGCGAATGATCAAATGCAAGAATAAAAACTAAGAATCATAGAAGCAAAGCCAAATATCCTCTAGAACCCTCCCCCAAACTTAAATCACACAGTCCCTTGTGTGTATAAAAGTCCGAAAGAGGATCCTAGACCAGCAAGTCAAGTGAAAAATATGCAACAGCAAGTCAAGTAAAAGAAATGTAAAAGCAAGTCAATTGAAAAATATGCAATGGTATTTACAATGAAAGGAAGGGGTTTTCGTACCTCTCTAATGGTTCCAGTAGTCGGCTGCCACATTCCTCATGAGTTCCATGTAGTGGTCATTATGCCTCTGACGCTCGAGCTCAGCTTGCTCGAGCGTTTCTATCGCGTGTTCGGATTGCTCGATCGATTGGTGCTCGAGCGGCTGGCTCGAGCTTGCCCCAACTGCATCGAATGGTCTTCTATATGAGAAGGCTGCGGGGTTTGCAGAGGAGTGTCTAGCTGGTGCTGGTTGGTGCTGTCTTTCACGATCTGTGGATATGGAGGCTCTTCTTGGGCGAATAGTTGGTGGTGGTGGTGGTGGTCCGCTGTTCCTTTCCAGAGCCGCCACTCTCCTACTTAGATCATCGTTTTCCTGCCTTCTAGCTTCGTTGCTTGCAGTCAGCTTCTTCACCTTCTTCATCAACCATTTGTTCATCTTCTGCAACAAGCTTATGTGCTTGTGTGCTTCTCGAATTGGTTCTCCTTGACGTGGTGGCATCGTGTATTCTTCAAAACAATACGCCTAAGGATCCACCTCATCGCTGTTTGTTGGAGATGAACTCTGCTGAGAGCCATTGGGATCGTACAAGGCTTCTAAAGGTGGATTAAAATCCGTGTTTTGCCCCATCCTTATCGATGTGTACTCCCTGTTTGGCAAGAGCAGAAAAGCATTTGGTCTAAGTAAATGATGGAAAGAGCAAAGGAGCTTACCTCGAACTTCCGTCGTAGCTAAGAATTGACTCCTCCTTAAGTGATCGATGTTCATGAATCGAGGGTTAGCCCATTCTGTCTCATTGATTGGCACATTACATCTTTCCAGAATGCATGTGACAAGTCCGCCAATTGTGATCTTTCCATCACGTCCTCCAGTTTTATTATCCCTTGCCCAATCGCGGTATGTGACCAATTGGTTAGCAAATTGGATGGTTAAACCAGCACTGTGTCGATCTCCGATAATCGGGGATCCGTCGCTCTTTGTACCAACAATGTCTTTGAGAGCAGTCACCAGCATCTCCATTTCTCCTAGATTAATTGTTCCAGAAGTAAAACGTGAGAAAAATGTATTTGCAAGTATTGTTCGAAAATACCTCAAGGCCGGGTTTCGGATCAGTGATGCCTTAGATCGGGAGGACGAGAATCTGCTCCTTGTTGATGCAATCAACCGCCACACATCATCCAACTCTGTTCTATCGAAATCTGGTCCATAATTTTCGGAATCGGCTTTTGGGAACTCGAAGAGGTCCCTAAGTGCTCTGAAAGTCATTCAATAGTCCCTTCCTCTAATTGCAAAGAAGATGTAACTGCCACCTTGCTTTTCTTGGAGACTCTCGTTTTCTGCATCGTATAGAACGATCTGAACCGTCGCCAAAAACTGGAGAGTCTCTTCCTTGTATGCTCGCTGCGGATACTGCACAAATGTGGAAAGCCCACAATTTTGCAACATGAGAACTACATCTCTGGTTATCTCCATTGCGGTCAGCGCCTCCTTGCATGGATAGCGGGTTCCTAAGAAATCCATCCTCCGCAGATCGTTTAGTGCTCTTGCCGAGTTATGCCTCCCCTTCATCTCTTTTTCTCTTTTTCCGGCAAGGATTATCTCCCTTGCTTCTTCCGCCTCTCTTTCGCCATACCCATCTTCACGAAGTGTTTCAGCAGCAAGGTCTGGGTCCATCTCGTCTTCATCCATGTATTCTCTTCTTTCTTTCGACTTATTTTCAGATTGCACTTCCAACCTTCTCTTCTCCTTTCTGCCGGGTTTGTTTGCGGCCCTAGAAGACTCTCCTTGGGCAGGATTGCTTCTTGACCGCGCGTTATTCTTGGCTCTAAGGCGGAGGAGGTTGGCTTTGCTGGATTTGCCGTCTGTCATGGTGAAAGTTGGTCGGAAAAAGAGTAAGTGTTCTGACACTCGAACTGGACACTCGAGTTGAGGTGATCGAGTGTAGTAGATGAACAGAAAGAGAGATGATTTGCTTCTGTAAAAGAGAGAACAACTAGAGAGAAATGTTAGAGAGAGAGTGTATTTCGTGTGAATAAAAGGAGAGAGGCCCCTCCTCCTTTTATAGAGGAGGAAAAACAAAGGGGGAGCCTTTTCAAATTCAAAATTTGAACTTGGATTATATCAAATCTTTTTGAATTAAATGGAAAAGATATTGCATTAAAGAAAGATTTAACCCATTTTTCGGAGTAAATGTCTCCCCTTTCTCAGCTTTTGACAGTTATAGGTTTTGGAGGCATGTGAATAGGCATGAAGGCGGGACGCTCGAGCCTGACACTCGAGCAGGTTTGGTCGAGTGTCAGTCTGCCAAAAGCTGGCTGTTGCTCGAGTGGGACACTCGACCAGGCGTGGTCGAGTGTTGTCCCATCTTGTCGGTTCCGACCCCACTTGTCCCATATGGGCCCCACTTTCCTGTAAAAGAGTACCAAAAACCTTCCAAGTGCATGTAATTTGAAATAGATGCAAGTAAAAATGAAAAATAGCAAATATATGTAAAGATGATATGCGAAAAATTAAATGTATATACAGAGGATACCTTTGGGATTGCCTCCCAACTGCGCTTGTTTATAGTCTCAAGCTCGACTTCCTCCTATTTATTGGAGAGGAGGCGGTTCGTCGAGCAGAACCGAAGTTCCCTCGGAAATTGTGCTGTTGGCCAAATAAGGCTTAACTCTATGACCGTTCACAGTGAATCCTTCTCCATTGCTATTGGCTAAAGTGACTGCTCCATAGGATAGAACTTGCATAACTTTGAACGGACCAGACCACTTTGATCGCAATTTTCCGGGAAATAGCTTGAGTCTTGAGTTAAAGAGAAGTACTTGGTCACCAACTTTGATTGTTTTCCGCTGGATCTTTTTGTCGTGAGCTGCCTTTGTTCGATCCTTGTATGCTTTTGAGCTATCATACGCTTCAAGTCTGATTTTTAAGGCTCATGTAGGTCCATCTGCCTCTTTTCTTGTGCTGTCTTGATATCGAAATTTAAGAGTTTGGTTGCCCAAATTGATTTGTACTCTAGCTCTACTGGCAAATGGTAGGATTTTCCATAGAGTAATTGAAAAGGTGTTCGGACAATAGGTGTTTTGGAAGCAGTCCTATAGGCCCAAAGAGTATCATCTAATTTGGCGGCCCAATCACGTTTTGACAGCCCAACTATCTTCATCAAAATCGATTTGATCTGTCTATTAGACACTTCAACTTGTCCGCTGGTTTGAGGATGATAAGAAGTTGCCACTTTGTGTTTAACCCCATGTTTCCTAAGCAAATTCTCGAAAACCTTGTTGACAAAGTGGGATCCTCCATCGCTGATCACAACTCTTGGCACACCAAATCTGGGAAATATAATGTGTTTGAAAAGCTTAAGTACCACTTTTGCATCGTTTGTAGGAGCTGCAATAGCTTCTACCCATTTAGAAACATAATCCACAGCAACCAGAATGTAGCTGTTCCCTAAGGAAGGAGGCTTAAATGGTCCCATGAAATCGATTCCCCAACAGTCAAACACTTCTATTTCCAAGATCGGACTCTGCGGCATCTCATTCCTCTTGCTTATACTGCCCATTCTTTGACAGCAATCACATCTGGATATGAACTCTTGGCAGTCTTTGAAAATTAATGGCCACCATAACCCGGATTGAAGGATTTTCTGTGCTGTTTTGAATGCAGCAAAGTGTCCTCCATAAGTAGATCCATGACAGTGTTCTAATACTCCATTGACTTCCTCTTCTGATATACATCTTCTGAACAGTCCATCAGATCCTTGCTTGTAGAGATAAGGTTCATCCCAAAAATACTGCCTTACATCCCTGAAAAATTTCTTCCTTTGATGATAATTCAAGGTTTTAGGCAGTTCTCCTCCGACCAAATAGTTTACCAAGTCGGCATACCATGGTAAGCATGTTCCCACAAACTTCGATCCGATCGAAAAATGTTTTCCATGTCTGTGGGCCTGACACTCGAGCAGGTGGTGCTCGAGTGTCATGGTCGAGTGTTCGATGGAAAAACTCAATAGTTGCTCTTCAGGCATAGAATCATTCACTGGAAGGGTTTTTTCAACTTGCATCCTCGATAAGTGATCAGCAACACCGTTTTCAATCCCTGGTTTATCGACTATCTCCATGTCGAATTCTTGCAGCAACAAAATCCATCTAAGAAGTCTAGGCTTAGCATCCTTCTTTTTCATCAAGTATCTTAGGGCTACATGATCAGTATGCACAATAACTTTTGATCCAACCAGATAGCACCTGAATTTCTCAAAGGCGAAAACAACTACAAGCAATTCCTTCTCTGTGGTGGCGTATTTCACCTGGGCTTCGTCTAGTGTTCTACTAGCATAGTAGATCACATTCAGTTTCCTATCTATCTTCTGTCCCAGAACTGCTCCAACAGCATAGTCACTAGCATCACACATTATCTCAAAAGGGAGATTCCAATCAGGTGCTTGGATTATTGGTGCTGTTATCAAGGCGTCTTTAAGTTCGAGAAAAGCCTTGAGGCATTCCTCGTCAAAGACGAAGTCCGCCTCCTTGCAAAGGAGACGAGTCAAAGGTCTAGCAGTCTTTAAAAAGTCTTTGATGAATTGCCTATAGAATCCTGCATGTCCCAAGAAACTCCTAATGTCCTTGATGGTTTTGGGCGGCTGCAACTGAACCATCACTTCTATCTTAGCTTTGTCAACTTCAATGCCCTTTTCTGAAATCTTATGACCTAGAACGATGCCTTCTCTCACCATGAAGTGGCATTTCTCCCAATTAAGCACTAGATCCGTCTCAACGCACCTGGATAGAACCCTGCACAAGTTCGACAAACAAGAGGAGAAGGAAGAACCATAGACGGAAAAATCGTCCATGAACACTTCGACCATCTCCTCAATCAGATCCGAAAATATAGAAGTCATGCAACGTTGAAAAGTAGCAGGTGCATTACAAAGACCAAATGGCATTCTCCTATATGCAAATGTACCATAAGGGCAAGTAAAAGTTGTTTTTTCCTGATCATTTGGATGTATAGGGATTTGGAAAAATCCACTATATCCATCAAGGAAACAATAATATGAATGATTAGCCAACTTTTCTAGCATTTGGTCGATGAATGGCAAAGGATAATGATCTTTTCTAGACGCAGAGTTCAATTTCCTAAAATCAATGCACATTCTATGTCCTGTAACAGTTCTAGTTGGAATCAAATCATCATTTTCATTTCTAATGACAGTGACCCCTCCCTTTTTAGGCACACAATGCACAGGAGACATCCATTTACTATCAGAAATAGGGTAAATTATATCAGCATCTAACAGTTTTAAAATTTCCTTTTTAACGACCTCCTTTAAATTCGGATTCAATCTCCTTTGAGGTTCCCTGCTAGAATAAGATTCATTTTCAAGGTGAATTCTATGTGTGCACAAATCAGGAGAGATCCCTCTAATGTCAGACAGTGAATATCCTAAAGCTTTTCTAAATCGTCTTAATTCAGAAAGCAACATGTCTAACTCATCATCACTCAATGCATTGTTTACTATTACTGGATAAGTAGAGTTAGATCCAAGAAATGCGTACCTGAGCCTGGAGGGGAGTGGTTTGAGTTCCACTTTCGGTGATTTGAGCTCCGACCAGTCATCATCGATCTGACACTCGACCTTAGTGTGGTCGAGTGTTGTGGTCGAGCGTTGATTTCCAGAGGCTAAATCGGGATGCTTGAGCTCTGCTTGCTCGAGTGTTGAGGTCGAGTGTAAGGTCTCGAACTGTTTTTCACTTTTCAGTGATTTGCAAGAGTCCAACAAGCCTTTGTAGACCTCAGTTTCTTCGTATATGTATTCATCACAACCGTCTTTTATCAGAGCAGTACCGAGGTGATCTTTCTCTATCAATTCTCCAAACAGGTCCTTTGAAAGATCATCTATTTCTTGGACCACGAACAGCTGACCCTCAATGGTCGGTTTTCTCATTATGTCGCTGATGCTGAAAGTCATCTTAAAATCTTTCCCAAGGTTGAGTTCGATTTCTCCTTTTGGCACATTGATCACAGCTCCTGTAGTGGCTAAGAAGGGCCTACCAAACAGCAAGGGGTCCTTTGGTTCTTCTCCCATATCTAGAACAACGAAATCCGTGGGGATTTCTACTCCTCCAACCCGAACTGGTAAGTCTTCTAGAATTCCATGTGGAATCCTAACCGATCTGTCAGCTAGTACCAAGGATATCTTACAAGACTTGTATTTATCGAACCCTAATCTTTTGGCAACTGTTAGAGACATTAGGCTGATCGATGCCCCTAAATCACACAAGCAACTTCTGAATGTGAGAGGTCCAAGCGAGCATGGAATTGTGAACGTTCCTGGATCATCAAGCTTCTTAGGCACAACCTTTCTTTGTATAATAGCACTGACCTCATGAGTTAGCACAACCATCCCTTCGACTTCTTGTGTTCTGTCTTTGACTGCATCTTTCAAAAACTTTTGATAAGGAGGCATTAGCATAAAGGCGTCCAGAATTGGTATTTTTACTTCAACGTCCCTCATCTGTTTTTCAAAGAGAGCTTTGTACTTGTCTGCAACATCCTTTTTGAATCTCTGTGGAAAAGGGAGCTGTGGTTTGAAAGGAGGTGGAGCAAACGGTTTTGGGTCTTTTTGTATGTCAGTTATGTTTTTGGGCTGTGCTTCTGACACTCGAGCAGGTGGTGCTCGAGTGTGCTGGTCCAGTGTCATAGATTTTGGCTTTTCCGTGCTGATTTCTATCTGTTCTTCGACCAAATCATCCTCCCCTTCCTGAAGGACACTGTCCTCAGTGTTCTCCGTCGGTTCAGCACGAATTAGCAATTCACGGCCACTACGGAGTGTAATGGCGTTGACGTGATACTCCTTAGGGTTTTGAACAGCTTTTCCAGGTAGATGTCCGGTTTGTTTATTAGTTGATGAAGATCCTTGTTGATTCTCCACATATTTGAGACGGGCATTAAGAGTCTCAAACTTGCAGTTGAGTTCATTATGTGAAGCATCGATCTTAGCATGTACCTCAGCAAATTTCCTTGTTAATTCGGAAGCGCTGGCTGTTTGTCCCTTTAGTATTTGCTGTAAGATGTCCATCACTTCAGGTGTTTGTTGTGGTGGTTGAGTGTTGTATCCAGTAGGTGGTTGGTGGTGTGTTTGCTGGTACTGTTGTTTGGGTATGAATGGTTTTGGTTGTGGTTGCGGATGTGGTTTGGGTGGGTACACCTGGTCATTTGGATTTGCTACATTTGTGTTTCTGTAGGAGAGGTTAGGGTTGGGTTTGTAGCTGTTGAATTGTCTATAGTTGTTGCTTTGGTTCTGTACGAAATTGACTTCTTCAACTTCGTCATCGTCTTCTTCAACCCGTTCTGATTCACCGACATGGTGTACTTGCTTATGGTGAGCTGAAAGTAGCTTGTCCAGTTTGTCTTGTATGGCTTTGAGCTCCTTTCTACTAACCACATCTGAATCTGTTACACCTCTAGGAGTTCGATCATAGTCTTCACTGTATTGGCCGTCTGCTTGAGCTAAATTCCCCACTAATTCCCATCCATCATCGACATCCTTATTCAGAAAATTTCCATTGCTGGCTGTATCTAGCAACATACGTATCTTTGGAATCACGCCTCTGTAGAGAGTACGGAGAAGAGACTCAGTACTGAAACCATGATGAGGACATTGTGATTGGTATATCTTGAATCGTTCCCAAGCCTCAGAGAATGTTTCGGAATGGTTTTGCTTGAAACCAGAGATGGAATTGCGAAGTTTCGCAGTTCTGGAATTGGAAAAGAATTTGCCTAGAAACGCTTGTATGTAGGCATCCCAAGATGTGATAGACCCTTGTGGCAAGTGTTTTTCCCATATATGTGCTTTGTCTCCAAGAGAGAAAGGAAACAATCGCAATTTCATAGCATCCTCACTAACCCCATTTATTTTTGTCAGACTGGTTAGTCTTTCAAATTCATCAAGATGATCTAGTGGGTCTTCAGAAGGTAAACCATGAAATTTACTGTTCTGAACCATGGAGATCATACCACTCTTAATCTCAAAGTTATTGTTGGCGATGGCTGGTGGGACAATTCCATGGCGTTGAGTGTGGATACTGGGAGCATCACCGGCGCCAATGTGTCTAACTCTCCTAGGACGAGTTCCTAGTTCAGTAGCTTGTACTTGTTCTTCCATGTTCACCTGATCCGTGTATTCTTCGTTCAATCTGTTCCATTGTTCTCGCAAGTATTCACGAGGCAAACAGTCTATTCTGTCAGAGTATGGAATGAGGTCTTCACTACCACGGGATCTGGTATTCATGCAAGTCATTTGTGTTGTCGGAAATGACACTCGAGCAGGTGGTGCTCGAGTGTAGTGATCGAGTGTTTTTGGGGCGTGCTCGAGCTCTCTGGAAACAGAAGAAAGATCAACGAGCTCGGGTTGTGTTGGTCGAGCTTGTTGATCGAGTGTACCTGAAAGCAAACAGAAACCAGAAACGAGATTAGAATAATAGTATAGTAAAACTTAGTCTCAGAAAAGTGATTTTCCTAATTGTAGCTAACTATTCCCAGTTGGCAACGGCGCCAATTTGATAAATAGGTTTTTCACGGTGTTTTCTCAAATACCAAACTGTCTATCTAATCAATTGCAGTACAGTATGGTGTCAATCCACTGGGAGAGTAACTAGTAATCAAGATATAATCTACTTATCCTAATCTAAGCCAGATTCGGTTTAGCGAGTGGTGATCTATCCTAGGTGACAACGAAATCTTAAAACAAAACGCTAAAAACGAAATAATCTAACCAAATGTAAAAACAGAGCATTAAAAATAAAGCAATAGTAAAACTAATAATAAAGTGCAACAAAAAATCTCAACCTAAAAGCAGAGTATTAAAATCACGAAAATTTAATAGAGGAAAAACGGGTTCTCGAGGTTTAGGATCAATGATTAGGGTATTCCTAGGGGTTCCAGACTTATTTATCAATCTATTTAGATGACCTCTAAGCAAGGAATCACAAAGTAATCACATTCGCTCTCGCGCAATGGGACATCTCCTAAAAGACAACCTGACTTGACTCTCGCCCAACGATTGGAAATTCAAGAGGCCTTAAGTATGAACCTTACAAAGCCTAATAACACCCTAGACAATTAATCTCTTGAGCTAGGAAGATGCTATCTTAACTTAAGCATGTTCAAGTGATTCCCCAAACGCCTCTCGGGGGGGATTCACCAAGAGATCGAATTTCAATTGATCAGAAAGAAACAAGCATTAAGAGCACTTAAATTAAAGAGATCTAAGACCTTAATTAAACATAAACAAATCTAGAAATCCCTAAGTTTTCCCCTAATCTCACCTTTTCCTCAAGAACCCTAGACTAACTTACTCAGAATTCATGAAATAAAACATAGACTTAAAATCGAAAATCAATTGCATAAAACTTAAGACTAAAAATCGTAAATGCCTTTGTAAATATAAGACTCGAAATTTTGCTGGAAAAGATTGTATATTGAAACTTGAAATTCTTGTACAATTTATAGATCAAAAGATCTTAAAGAAAAGGGAAAAAATACTTAAAGAGAAAAAGGGAAAATTCCCTAGAAAGAAAAATGGGAAATTCCTTCAAAAAGTGAAAAGGAAATTTCCTTAAGAAAGAAAATAGAAAAAGCCTAGAAGATAATTGGGCTTGCACAAAGGGGTCTTGATGGGATTTTTTCGCAGAGAAGCCCAAGAAGTCAACCTTCGTCCAAAGTCTTAGTTCTGGTCCGCAAATCCATTCGACCAAGTGATGGTCGAGTGTCATGCTCGAGTGTCAGAGACTCGAGTGCCAAATCTTTTAGTTCGCATCCTGAACTTCAACCTTAGGCCAGACGATTCCTCATTGGTCTTCTTGTAATCCGAAATACTCCGTGATAAGCTCCAAAAAGTACCTAAAAATCCCTTTTATGCAATGTATGCAATGCCCAACACTAATAATGCAAATTATGCTAAAAAGAACCTAAAACAATGATAATAATGCAAGTATGAATGCAAAACATGCTAAATAATGGTCCTAAAATGTGGTAAAATGCAGACACATCAGTAGCAAGGCAAGCTAAACCTCCAACAGGTTTTCTAGGTCTAATACCCCAATTCGAGGGGTCAGTTTCAAGAAGACACTAGCAATGGAATTTTTGTCTCTGAGGAAACCCCGAAGAAAAAGATAGCTAAGGAGGGCCTATCGAAGGATAAGGACAAAAGTCCTATGAAATTTTAATTTTAGTTTATGATTAATGTGCTTTGTTGGAATTGTCAAGGGATTGGAAATAAAATTACAATTAGTTATTTGAGAGATATTTGGAAACAATTTAAACCAAAAATTTTATTTCTGTCTGAGACAAAAAATATTTTTCTATTTATGGAAAGATTGCAGTGTCATTTTGGATATAGTCTTCTAACTACAGTAGAACCAACTGGCATGAGTAGAGGATTAGCTTTATTCTATAAGGATTATATGAATGTATCTATAAATTATAAAGATAAGAATATGATTGATATTACTACAGATATCACCAGTTTCATTTATGGTGAACCGGTACGACAAAAGAGAGATCTAGTATGGGAACGGTTAAGTAGGCTGGGAATTCAACAACCAGAACCATGGTTAGTAACTTGTGATTTTAATGAACTTAATGGGAACCATAAAAAACAAGGAGGATCGATAAGGTCCGCATCCCAATTTGTCACTTTTAACCAGATGTTGTTGGATTATGGGATGATAGATTTCCTGAGAATAGGGAATTTCTGGTCATGGCGGGCGGTACGACAAAATGGAGTCGTCCAGCGCATTCTAGATAAATTTTTTGGGAACAAAGAGTGGCACGACTTATTTCCAAAATCAGAAGTTAGATATCTGGAAGAGTTGGGCTGGTCATCAGTGTAGAGATCATGTCTCTCTGAACGAGAAGTTGAAGTTCTGTCGTCGTGAGATTTCACATTGGTGGCAGCAGAATATTTTACCTGGACAACAGAGGATTAGGAATCTGGTAGGGGAGTCGGAGGATCTCAAAAATAGTGGGACACCGGACTCTGATAGAATATTACAAGTTAATTTAGATCTTCAACGTGCTTACTGCGACGAGGAAGTGTACTGGAAACAAAAATGTCGGAATAAGTGGTTGCAGGAAGGGGATGAAAACACAAGATTATTTCATGCTCAGATGAAGCAGCGTATAGCTCGAAATAAGATAATTGGTCTTTACTCGAGTGAGGATATTTGGGTTACAAAGGATGAAAACATCCTGAAGGAAGCTACATATTATTTTTTTGAGTCTCTTTTCCAGTAACGGAGATTCTACTTTGGTTTTGGATGAGTTGGAATCCAAAATTAGTGATTTGGATAATCGGATACTGATGCGCAGAGCATCTACAGAAGAAATTTGCCAGGTTCTGTTTTTGATGGATCCCTCGAAAGCCCTTGGCCCTGATGGGATGACAACCTTGTTTTTCCAAGAGGCATGGGACATAGTACAAGATGATCTGGTTGATTTGGTGAATAATTTTATTTCCCAAGGTTTTTTTTATACCAGTTTAAATAAAACAAATATATGCCTTATTCCGAAAACTTCTCGGCCTACGAGGATGGCGAAATTTAGACCAATTGGTTTATGTAATATGGCATATAAGATAATATCTAAATTTATGTATATGCGGTTAAGTAGCGTGCTTTCGAAGTTGGTTAATAACAAGGTTTTCGCGTGTTTTCAAATAACCTACTGTTACGTAATCAATTACAATACAGTATGGTGTCAATCCAGTGGGTGAGTAACTAGCAATTGGGATGCAATCTACTTATCCTAATCTAAGCCAGATTCGAACTCCCCCTCCCCATTCATTAGATAGAGAAGATCACCAAGATTTCATGATCTGCTGCCGAATTTTTTAGTGAGTAGCAATCTAATCTAGGTGCGAATGAAATGCTTAAAACAAAGTGCAAAAACAGAACATAAAAACAGAGCAAAAACAGAGCAATAGCAGAACAGAGTAAAGTGCAAAACAGAGTAATTGTAAAACAGAATTTTAACCTAAAAACAGAGTATTAAGATTCACGAAAATTCAATAGAGAAAAGGGGGTTCTCGAGGTTAAGGATCAATGATTAGGGTATTCCTAGGGGTTCCAGACTTGTTTATCAACCTATTTAGATGACCTCTAAGCAAGGAATCACAGAGTAGTCACATTCATTCTCATGCAATGGGACCTCTCCTGAACAACAACCCAACTTGACTCTCGCAAACGATTAGAAGTTCAAGAGGCGTTAAGTATGGACCTTACAAAGCCTAATAACACCCTAAACAATCAATCTCTTGAGCTAGGAGAAGTTATCTCAACCTAAGCATGTTCAAGCGATTCCCCAAACACCTCTCGGGGGGGAATCACCAAGTTATCAGATTTCAATTGATTAGAAAGAAATAAGCATTAAGGACACTTAAATTAAAGAGATCTAAAACCTTAATCAAACATAAACAAATCTGGACCTCTCCTCAAGAACCCTAATTTAACTTACTCATAATTCATGAAGTAAAGCATAAATTCATAATCGAAAATCAATTGCATAAACTTAAAGATTTTAGTAAAAGAGAATTCAATATTGGTTAAGAGAATCGAAAATTGCTGGAAAATATGATATATACAATTTATAGATCAACAAAGATCTTAAATCTTAAAGAAAAAAAGAAAATTACTTAGAAAGTAAAAAGGAAAATTGCTTAAAAAGAAGAAAGGAAAATTTCCTAGAAAGAGAAATGGAAAATTCCTTTAAAAGAAAAAATGAAAAAAGGATAAAACATTATTGGGCTTGCTTCTTTACATAAAGGGGTATTAATGGGCCATTTTCACAAAGAAGCCCAAAAGGTCAACTATGGCGAAAAAGTCAACATTCTGGTCTGAAGAACCACTCGACCAAGTGATGGTCGAGTGTCATGCTCGAGTGTCATGGATATATGCCAAATCTTCTAGATCACATCCTAAACTTCACCTTTAGGCCAGCCGATTTCTCGTAGGTCTTCTTGTAGTCTGAAATACTTCATGAAAAGCTCCAAAAAGCACCTAAAAATACCGTTTATGCAATGTATGCAATGCCCGACACTAAGTATGCAAATTATGCCTAAAGGAAGCTAAAACAATGATAATAATGCAAGTATGAATTCAAAACATGCTAAATAATGCCTCTAAAATGTGGTAAAATGCAGACACATCAACTCCCCCAAAGTTAGTCTTTGCTTGCCCTCAAGCAAATATGCATAGAGCTAAGAAGGAAGAGAGGTTGCTGACAATGGGAACATCTTACTTCAAACAAACAACTTCTCAAGCTGAAAATCGTAATCCACAAGTGAACCCCTATTCTTTTGTAAAAACCACATTCTACTTACATCAAGGCTTAACATAATAACCGAATACTCCCTAATACTTAGTTGGATTCTAAGACACTCAGATTTGAAACCTATTTCCTTAAGTGCAGACCGCGAGAGGGGCTATCAATCAAAGGCCTTGGGATTCAACTTCCTCAAATTCAGGTAGACACTATGAATTAAGCATTTTCGATCACTTCTTATTTTCAACTCCTACATTTGCTCAAACTCGTACTTATTTGCTTCAGCTTTATCAATGAGACACGAAAAAGTACAGGTTTACGCACAGTCCTGGTTCACCTTAGGCATCAATGTATTAGCTTTATCAATGATACACAAAAAAAGACGGGTTTACGCACAGTCCCGGTTCATCTTAGGCAACATCAGAATGGTTTCATCGATGAACACAAGAAGGTACGGGTCTACGCACAGTCCCCGTTCATCTTAGACCATATTGTTTGAGCTGAGTTGTAAGAAGGATGATTCTATATTTATCTTATGCTTTTCTTTTTACTTAGCTAGCTGAACCTAAGGAAGGATCTTATGCAATGTATCTTAAGCCCCTAATTTGGTAGAAATGGAATTCGATTATGAGGCAACAAATCTGGTCCTTTTTGAGACACAACATAAGTACCAGTTTCTAAGGTCAATGATGTACCAATCAGTGTTCAAGAGGGAAGAACGCAAATCTAAGAGTTCACTATGGTTACTAGCCAATCAACCTAGCAAGTATGTCTATCATTAGCAGGATGATTCCCAAAACTCTAGACTCAATCCTATATGAATGCGATGCAGCTATATGAACACTCTGTTTTTTGACTGATGATTTTATTTTGAATTTTTTCAAATTTTTATGGGTTTTATATGCCTTAGATGATATGTAAACGAAAAAAATATGCTAACTGAAAATATTTTTGGTTTTTCTATGCCTTAGATGTAATGCGAATGATGAAATGCAAAGAATAAAAGCTAAGAATCACAGAAAAAAAGTCAAATATCCTCTAGAACCCTCCCCCAAATTTAAATCACACAGTCCCTTGTGTGTATAAAAGTCCGAAAGAGGATCCTAGACCAGCAAGTCAAAAGAAAGTATGCAATGGTATATAAATGAAGGGAAGGAATATGGTACCGTTCAGTTGTTCTAGTAGTCGGTGGCTTGGTTACGCATGAATTCCATGTAACGAGCATCCTCCCTCTGACGCTCGAGCTCAGCTTGCTCGAGTGTCGTGGTTGATGCTCGACCTCATGTTGCTCAAGTGTCATGCTCGAGCTTGCACCTGCTGTGTCGGATGGTCTCCTGTATAAGAACGCTGCGGTGTTTGCTGAGGAGTACCTAGCCGGTTTTGGTTGTTGCTGCCTCTCATGATCCATGGGTACAGAAGCGCGCCTTGGGGCGAATTGGCTGTGATGGCGGACCGCTGTTCCTTTCCAAAACAGCTACTCTTCTGCTCAGCTCCACATTTTCTCGCCTTCTAGCCTCGTCATTAGCAGTCAGCTTTTTGACCTTCTTCATGAGCCATTTGTTCATCTTTTGCAATAAGCCAATGTGCTTGTGTGCTTCTTTAATTGGGGCTCCTTGACGTGATGGCATAGTGTATTCTTCGAAACAGTATGCCTCGGGATCTACGTCGTCACTGTCTGTTGGAGATGAGTGTGGCGGTGGACCGTTTGGATCATATAAAGCCTCCAGATGTGGGTTAAAATTCGTGATCTGCCCCATCCGTATTGACGTAAATTCCCTGTTGGGCAGAAGCAGCAAAGCGTTTGGCCTTAACAAGTGATGGAAAGAGTATATAGGCTTACCTTGCACTTCTGCAGTGGATAGGAATTGACTCCTCCTTAGATGATCCAAGTTCAAGAACCGAGGATCTGCCGATTCCCTATCATCGATGGGCACTCCACATCTTCCCAAAATGCAAGTGAGGAGTCCTCCAATGGTTATCTTGCCGTCACGTCCTTCGGTCCTGTTGTCTCTTGCCCAATCACTGTAAGTGACAAGCTGATTTGCGAATTGGATGGTAAGGCCTGCTTTGTTTCAATCTCTAAGGATCGGGGATCCGTCGCTCTTTGTTCCGACTATATCTTTTAGCGCAGTCACTATCATTTCCATCTCCCCAATATTGATAGTGCATGTAGTAAAACGTGGGAAGAAAGTATTTACAAGGATCATGCGAAAATACCTCAAAGCTGGGTTTCGGATCAAAGACTCTTCGATCGAGCTGACGAGAATCTACTCCTTGTTGAGGCTATGGAGTGCCATAGATCATCTATTTTGGCTCTGTCAAATTTGGGTCCATAGTTCTCGGATTCGGCTCTAGGAAACTGGAACAGGTCCCGGAGTGCTCTGAAAGTCATGCGATAGTCTCGCCCTCTTATTGCGAAGAAGATGTACCCGCCACCTTGTGTTTCTTGAAGACATATATTCTCTGCATCATAGAGAACAATCTAGACTGTGGCGAGAAACTGCATGGTCTCTTCCTTATACGCACGTTCTGGATGAGATGCGAATGTGGACAGCCCACAGTTTTGCAACATTAGATCCACGTTCCTAGTTATACCCATTGCGGTTAACACCTCTTTGCATGGGTAACGGGTTCCTATGAAGTCCATTCTTCGCAGATCATTGAGTGCTCTTGCTGCGTTGTGTTGTTTCTTCATCTCCTTCTCCTTCATTCCTGCCTGGATGATCTCCCTCGCTTCCTCAGCTTCTTTCTCGCCATATCCTGATTTCCGGACTATTTCGAGATCAGTTTCTAGATCCTCCTCTGCGCCTTCTTCATTTCCATTTCTGGATCATCTTCGTCCATGTACTCTCTTTCCTCCTCCGACTCATTCTCGGATTGTGTTACTAACCTCCTTTTCTCCCTTTTGTCAGGTTTTAACCCGTCCATAGAAGACTCTCCTTGATTAGGATTGCTTCTGTTCCGAGCGTCGTTCTTGGCCTTACGTCGGAGGAGACTAGCATGGTTGGCTTTGCGGTTAGACATGGAGTTCGTTTGTCGGAAAGGAAGAAGGAATTGAGACACTCGATCTTGACACTCGAGTAACTGTTGGTCAAGTGTCGTGGAGATGTTGAGAAAAGAGTGTCGATTTTCCTTAAAGAAGTTTCTGCAAAGAGAGAAAACTAGAGAGAGCTTTTAGTGAGAAAATGTGTTTAAGTGTGAATGAGAAGGAGAGGGTCCTCCTCTTTATATAGAGGATGAGAGATAAGGGGGAATCTTATTCAAATTTGAAATTTGAAAGTGGATTAAATCAAATTTTTTAAATTAAATGTGAAAGATAATGTATTAAAGATAGATTTGACCCATTTTTCGCAGTAAATGTCTCCCCCTTTTCAGCTTTTGGCAGTTATAGGTGTGTAGGCATCGGAATAGGCGTGATGGCAGGACACTTGAGCATGACACTCGAACAGGTTTGGTCGAGTGTCAGTCTGCCAAACGACAGCTGACACTCGAGTCGGACTCTCAACCAGGCATGGTCGAGTGTTGTCCCATCATGTCAGTTCCGGTCGCACCTGTCCTATCTTGGGCCATACTTCCTGCAAAACGCTCAAAATTTCTTCCAAGTGCACGTAAGATGAAGTAGATGCAATTCTAAAGATGAAAACTATAAAAGAAATTAAACCTAATGAATGCGAATGTGAAAATTAAATGTATTTACAGAGGATACCTTTGGGATTGCCTCCCAACTGCACTCGTTTATAGTCTTGAGTTTGACTTCCTCATATTCATTGGAGAAGAAGAGGCTCATCGAGAAGAACCAAATTTCCCTCGGGAATCGTGCAGTTAGCCAAGTATGGTTTAACTCTATGACCATTCACTGTAAATCCTTCTCCTTTGTTGTTGGTCAAAGTGACTGCTCCATATGGTAGAACTCTTAGTATTGTAAACGGACCAGACCACTTTGATCGGAGTTTTTTGGGGAACAGCATGAGTCTAGAGTTAAAGAGGCGCACTTGATCACCGGTTTTGATCGTTTTTGGTTGAATCTTCCTGTAGTGGGCTGCCTTGGTGCGATCCTTGTATGCTTTAGAGCTATCATACGCCTCAATTCTAATATCTTCTAGTTCATGCAGATCCATCTGTCTCTTTTCTTGGGGTGTCTTGAAATCGAAATTCAGAAGCTTGGTTGCCCAAATCAATTTGTACTCTAGTTCTACCGGCAAATGGCAAGATTTTCCATAGAGCAGCTGAAAAGGTGTTCTTCCAATGGGTGTCTTGAAGGCAGTCCGATAAGCCCAAAGAGTATCGTCCAGTTTGGCGGCCCAATCTCGCCTTGATAGCCCAACTGTTTTCATCAGAATAGACTTGATCTGTCTATTAGATACCTCAACTTGCCCACTAGTTTGGAGATGATAAGGAGTCGCAACCTTGTGTTTAACCCCATGTTTTCTAAGCAGGTTTTCGAAGACTTTGTTAACGAAGTGAGACCCTCCATCGCTGATCACGACTCTTGGTACTCTAAACCTGGGAAAGATGATGTGTTTAAACAGCTTCAGTACTACCTTTGCATCGTTTGTAGGAGATGCAATGGCTTCCACCCATTTGGAAACATAATCCACAACAACTAGAATGTAACTGTTCCCTAAAGATGGTGGTTTAAAAGGTCCCATGAGATCGATTCCCTAGCAGTCAAATACTTCTATTTCCAAGATAGGATTCTGAGGCATTTCATTCCTTCTACTTATACCGCCCGTTTTTTGACAACAACCGCACCTGGATATGAACTCTTGGCAGTCTCTGGACCACTTATTTTGGAGATTGATGGACGGAGGAAATTATCTTTATTTTCTTTGATTGATTTGGAATATTTTGAAGGCAAGGAACGATTTTTGTTTTTTGAATTCGGTTATTGACCCTCGCAGAATTATCACGCGATCGAGGGCAGAATATGGGGAATGGTTAGAGGCACAGTTGACAACAGTTACTTCCCGGCCTCGACATTTGAGCTACTCCAGGACACAAAAATCCTCTTGGATTTTCCCATCTACAACCATTTCAAGGTTCATAGGTTACAGATGTTTCGTGGACGCGTCTTGGAAAACGACAAACCTACAGACGGGGCTAGGATTGTACGGTTTTCAAGATTCAGTAGAGGGTGTTTGTTTGGGTGCTCGATGTGTCCATCGCAGTTTGTCAGCACTGCATGCTGAGGTGGAAGCTGTCTTGTGGGCCATGGATTCACTGGTGGCTATCCAAGTTTTGGAGGTGGAGATGATGATAGCTTGTGCAATAGTATTGGAGATTTTCATGAAGCCGGGGGATTGGCCAGCTTTTCTCCATATCTGGAAGACTTTGCACGGTTACGTGATTTATTTTTGTCTTTTATGCTTACGGGGATTCTTTGTCACCTCAACTATAGGGTTGATGCTCTCGCCAGGTTTGTAAGGGAGAAAAGATTATAGTTGATTGTAAGAACTTTTGGTTGTGCACCTATGCACTTCTATAATATTGCCGTTGACAAAAAAAAAAAAAATTGACTTTTTTGTCAACAAAGAGTTTACATTAATCAGATAGGGGTACACTCCTAGATTGACGAGGCAAAGAGTTCGTTTTATAATTTAGAGATCTAGGAATCTTGGATAACGAAATACCATGAAAAAGTGAACATAGTCTTGTAAACTCCTCTTGATAAAGACTGAAAGCAGGCCACTTCTCTGGTTGGTCGAAAATCTGTAAAAATGTCCTGCAATCTATAGAGAACTCCGCTTTCGTGATTCCTAGTGCTGCTAACGACTTCATCGCCCATAAGAGTGCCTCAATCTATGCATGTAACGCTGAAAGACTCCGTGGAATTCGTCTTGCACCCATACACTCTCCACCCACTGAATCTAAAAAGCACAACCAACCTAAGCCCGCATAATTGTCGGTAAGCTTCCAAGACGCATCCACATAACATTTGTATCTAGTGAACTGCATCTTAATTGTGGTTGGAAAAGCTAAAGATGACTGCTATTCCTCATAAGAGGCATTGATAGACACTCTTACTCCTGAACAAGCAACCCGAGTCGTAGTCCATTCGGGATACTCTGTTGCTGCGACACTTAAAAATCCCTCGGGGGTCTGTATCAGAATTAGAGAAATAAAAATTGTTCCTCCCTTTCCAACTATTCCATAAGATCCATGGAAAAATATGCGCGTCACATTAGCCGATACACGACAGAGCCCAAACTTGGATAGCAGGTGGGCAGTGAAATAAAACATGATTGGCAGACTCCTGATCTGCATCACATCGGGAACACCCACTATCGCACCTAAACCCTCTCTTAGAAAAGTTCTTATTAACCGCAGTAAATCCCGATAGAGTTTGCCAAATAAAGTGTTTGATCTTATTTGGACAATTCAAACTCCAAGTTTGCTTATACAAAACATTGAAGTTTGGCCCAACTTGACTTTGTCCTGAACTAGACAAGTATCTGACAACATTATAATTTGATTTGACGGAATATCTCTCTGTCTTGGTGAAATGCCACCCCCAATAATCCGGCTGTTGCTGGCGGAAAATTGGGATGCCCAAAATTAATTGTACATCTCTAGAATCGAAATATTGTCGCACTAATACTTCCTTGTTGTCTATGGCAGCCAAAAACCTTGTTGAACGGCCATTACTAGCAAAAAGATCAGAAAAATAACTCGATGCTTCAGATAAAATTTCCTCCTCCTTAGCAATCCATTCACCATTATCTTTTAGAAGACCAACTAACTTATTTCTTGCTCTTCGTTGTGTTGTTTGAGCATGAGAAAATGTAGTGTTTTCATCCCCCTTTTTAAACCATTTATTGCGACTTTTTTGTTTCCAATAAATCTCTTCGTCCACATAGGCCTTCCGAAGATTATCGGTAGCCTCCAAAATGGCCTCTAGAATATGGAGAGGATTAATTTTACAAGTTTCCAAATTTGTTTAGATCTACTATCTTTTGACGACCCAGCGCTACGTTTTAACTTCCCCAATCAGATATCTCACGATGACACGATCTGATTTTACCCAGCAGGGACACTTTCCGATGAATAGAGACCCCTTTCCAACTCTTCTCAAATATCTCCTTTAAACCATCATTACCAATCTATATCTTATCAAAACCAAATTGTTTCTTTTGTCGAAAAATGTGGTCTTGAAAACGTCCCAAAATGGGACGATGATCTGTACCTATCATATCCAAATATTCCACTTCTGACTTTGGAAAGATATCATGACAATCCCCATTTTCCAAAGCTTTATCAACAATACAACGACCTACTTTGTTATTCCTGACGCACTGCCAAGACCACTGGTTCCCTAGTTTTAGAAAATCAATCAAACCACAAACCCTAAGCATTTGGTTAAACGCCCTAAAAGTTATATCATTGCGAAGAGAACCGCCTTGCTTTTCATGGTTCCCTGCGAGTTTATTAAAATCCCCTGTAACCATCCATGCACCATTTCTATTAATACTCATTCTAGTTAAACGCTCCCAGACATAATCTCTCTGACTTTGGATTGGTTCTCCATAAAAGAAAGTAATATAAATGATAATACCATTTACGACCAGTTTAATATATCTCATATTCTTATCCTTGTAATTGATATCAACTTTAAAAGTATCCGAATAAAATAAAGTTAATCCACCACTTGAACTGATTGGTTCAACTGTGTAGAAAAATTTGTAACCCATATGTAATTGTATCTTTTCTACTAATTGAAAATTATTTTTTGTTTCTAACAAGAATAAAAAATCTGGTCTAAATTTTCTCCAAATATCCCTAAGATAATTTATTGATATCTTATTACCAATTCCCTGACAATTCCAACATAAAGATTGAAAAAACATAAAACCAATTAAAATTTCTTGGAGCCTTTATCTTGCTCCTCAACCTTCCATTCCTTCACCTTAAAAGACCTCGGTATTTTGCGAGGGGACAACGCTGCCATCATAGCCATCTTCTTGGTACCAGCACCCCGAATAGGCGTTGATGTCCTAGAAGTAACTCTACTCTGGCCCAGAGGTGGTTTACTCCTAGACACTTTACAATTCTGCAACGTCTTGGCAAATTCCTCATGAATCTTCGCCATCTCAGTCTCTGACAAATCCTGACTGCAGCACACCGCAGCCTCAATGACCATTACCTCCAAATCCGAATCATCGAAACCCTCGTCAACCGGCTCTGCCATCACAACAGCCGCTGAAACGGAGCCCGAACTAGTATCAGAAACCATAAGTGCCTGATCTGCAGCTTCACACATAGCATCAGACTAATCAGCCACCAGTTTTTGTACCACCTTAGGGGAACCATGCTGAACACTATCACCCTCATTCTCCACCTGAATACCAGCCACAGTACCGTCCATTTTCGCACCATTTAAATCCTCTCCTTCAGTTTCCATAAACAGAGGACGCCTCACAGCCTTAGAGGTTAACAGTTCAGAGCTTACCACTTCACCACCAACCTGACTAGGATCCTTAGGCAGCAATCCAGCCTTATGAATCCCCCAACCACATTATTATCATTCTTGGGAGCAAACCCACCATCAACTTTCCTGCCCAGAACAGCACCTTCGAAACTCTTGTTTCTCCAGAAGACAGCCACATACCCTTTGTTTTCTAGCCCCTTTTTAATCACATTTGATTTTGCTTTGTAGCATGTTGAAGCCTCATGGGTCATCCTAAACCAGAGAGAACAAAAACCCTCTAATCTCTTATATTCAATCATTATTTATGATTCCTTACCTTCTTCAAACTCCATAATCGAAGAGAAGATTAAAGGCTTAGAACACAATAACTCAACTAAGACTTGTCCCTTTGCCACCTCAATTTTAACCACACCACCTATAGCTGTCGCTACCACCCAATAGACTTCCTCAACTCTATATTCAAAAGGTATACATGTGATGCGGATCCAAAGACTAATCGAGTTTGGATAGTATGCATCTGTCATGGCTTTCCAAGGCACATAGGATACCATCTAGCCGTCAAATTTGATCGAGCCATTACTGAGAACTCCCTCCATATATGTCTCCCAATGGAACTCAAACTGGAAGCGACCGTTCCCCAAATTCAATTTGCGAACTCTGCCCACAAGGTTCTAGAACTGTGGCATATGAAATATAAACGTATCCACATTCTGAAGACCCGGATTCAAACACCTTCCCATTAACACCTTGGAGCTACGAGCCAGCAACTCTGAATTATCGATCTTAGGAATTTTGATCTTTAGCCGACGAGGAGGGGATCCATGGCTTTGATCCTTCTTCGACAGATTGAGCTGTGACATTCTCCTAGTTTGAAAACGTAAACAAAACAGAATCGATTATCACTTAAACGAGATATCGTTGTTCTACAAACCAAGAACGAGAATAAGAAAAACGTGGAACAACCAAAGATCCGCCTCCAAATACAAACAATTGCTTGTAACAGCACCACCTTTCCCACACAACAGAGATGAAACTCCCCATATTAACCTCCACCAGGACATATGACTAAGCCAATCTGTGTAGGGGAACCAATAAAATTTAATTAGCGTCCAAGAGAAAATGATCATGGACCTAATAAATCTCAATGTCTGCAAATGGAGCACACACGCCACCTCTAACACAACAACAAGCACAGAAAGAAACCATTGACGTGACCTCCCTACTAGCTGTTCAAACAAGTGTAAAACTCGATACAGAGCAGTAAAAGCACCAAAGACAAACCATATTAGTATGTTTAACAGCGTCTGTAGAATCCCCACACATAGAAACCCCACACAAAATATGTTGTAAGCTATCAGTAATTCCTCATGAGAAACATCAAGCCAGAGTAATTACGCCTTAAACCCACTGTGACACCTCATAGGACTAATAATAACCAAAGAATACCTATTATCCATAGCATATGAACATCTCTAAACCCTCTCAGAGTGGAAAATAATCTCAGCTATTAACATATAAGGAAAGAAACAGAAACACAAACTATGATTCATGCCTCTCTAGATCACCTCATACAATACTCCCCCATATAAGTAAAGACCTCGACCCTTGAACACAGTCAGAGTCCTACAATCATTACTGTCAGACAACAAAACCTCGAAAATCTTATTGCCTAACAGTATACTAGTTTTCTTATCATCTGTTCCAGAAGTAATATTATCACAAAACCGAGCACCATTCCCCTAAGGTAAATACCAGTTTCGCCAAAGTACCAAATCCTCATCTTTATCGAGAATCGCAACCCAGTTGCAATTCCCGAATTTAGATGAGTCCCGAGTAAACCACATAGAGAAAACGAAGGACAAACCTATTGGATAGTAGTATGGAAACCGATTTGATAACCCATTCTTGTAAAAACCCTAACCCAATTAAGGAAAACCTAAATCAAATCTACTCACCAGAAACGATGAATAGAGCGACCTAGAGGTTCTCCTCACCCGTGATTATCCAGATATGCGCCAATAATCCCCCGGTGAGCCGAATTCTACCTCACCAAACCAGTACGACCCTTCCAAAACAAAAACCCTCACGCAGCCTCTCCCCTCGAAGCAGAAGAAACAAAAATGAGACCCTCAAACACCCGACACACCTCACCTCTCTTTAACACTCTCTCTGAGAAACGGCGGAAATCGCCTCCAAAAATCACCATAAATCGCCTCCAGAACCGCCGAAAATCACCTCCACTTACTTACATATTAATAAAATTGACTTACAAAATACATAATAATTTCATTATGTTATTGTAATTTGAAACGCAAATTAAATATTTTATACAACCCATCAAAAATAAAAATAAATATTTTGACTAAAAAGAACCAATGAGAATGGATTACTCAGGATCCATTAATTGGCACAATCTCACACCGTTAGATTTATATCTCTATTCCCAATCAACGATTCTTGTTTTTTGTGGCATAAACCTTTTTCTAATAACGTTTCACTTGTAAGCTATCTCCATTATCTTTCCCAATATTCAATTATTTACATGTCTTAGACCTACTTTTCCCGATGAGTTTATTGATTTTGTCAATTTTGATTGTATTGTTGAATCGAAGATCCATTCATATTAGTTTATTGATTTTGTCGATGTCTTCTCTCTATTAAAATTGGTCTTGCTCGTTTCAGAGATGGATAAACTGATTCTATTATTTGAGGTTCGAATCTTAGTTGAGACTCAGACGATGAAGGATTAAAGGACGGTGGAGATTGGATGAAGAGTGTAGAGATTTTCTTTTTCTTTTTTTTCGTCAGTATAGAGATTTTTTAGTTACATATAAATTTGTTGTATGATTTCACTATTTTGTAATATTAGTTTCAATTTTAGTGAAAATATATTATGTTATTAATCTTGTTCAATATGTTAAGCATAAAATACTCAATAATATACATATAGATAGTATTTTATAATATACATATAAATAATATATAATATACATGTATAAATATTTATAAATACACGGGTGTAGTGGCTACGTGAGTAGATAATTGATATTAATAAAATGGTGGTAATTTCAGTTAGTATTTTGCCACCGAATTGTCTACTTATGACGTAGAGACTAAATAGTCATTCCTTGCTATCAAACATTATTTATTTACCAAAATTTTTGGTTGCTAACGGTTGTTATATTCAATTTTGCAACAGATGTTAAAATATAGTCACTGGAAAAGAGTAGTTACGGTTTGCGGACTTGCCTCAAATTTCATAAACGCCATTACAAAGGGTGTGATTGTCTCTCCTTTTGTTTAATTTTACCCACTTACGTCAAAAACGTTTTCACTCTCTCTATCTTCGCTAGAATCATGAAATGTGTTCTGTCATCTTCTCTCATCTTGTCAGTCACTAGTCTACATTATCTCAAACTCGAGAAGAGACCATCTCACCACTCGAGAAGAGACCATCTTTCTTTTTTTGTCAATTAGCCTACTGGTTTTTAAATACCATTCCTACTGGGCCACCTATCCTCGGCAAAAAAAAAAAAAAAAAAAAAAAACCTGTTTACTTATACTTAAATATTTTAACAAATTAATATTTTATTTTGTGTAATTAAAATAACATTGAATTTATCAAAACTGCTAAAACTATCATCAATTTAGTATTACAATGTTAAAAATATCCTGTTTAGTATGATATACAGTATTATGGTTGGAGACAAATAATTTTTATTATTATAAAAATTTTAGATTTTATTGATAACTTTTTAATTAGAATAATTTTGTATTAGTTTTGAATTTATATTTAAGTATGTTTTATTTTTGATAAATTCATGAAAGAATAAAAGTACTCCATTTTAACTTTTATTTTGTATGGTTTGCATGATCTATATAATTTGCATATGTTCTACGTGATTTGAAATTTTTTTATGATTTATATTTTCTTATTTGTATTCACCATTCGAAACTTAAAATTTGTCTTGGAACAAAAAGAATGTACGGTTAAACCTCTATAAATTAATAAAATGAGGACTTTAAAAAATAATTCATTTAGAGAGATATTAATTTATCTATAAAATAATTTATAGAAAAATCTGTAAAAAAAATATAAATATTCGGAAATATAAAATAAAAAAGTTTCTTTATGGCACATATTATTAAATTTATTTGTTTAAACTTCTATTTATTTTGATTTTTACATATTTTATACAAAAATATGCTAATATTCCATTTTTCTTTTTTCATATATGTTAAAAAGAAAAATAGAATATCAACATATATTTTATAATTTATACGTATATGTTGATATTTCATTTTTCTTTTGAATTCCAATTTTTAAAATATGAGCTTCTTATATATATTAATGTTGCTTTGAATTGTCATTATCGTGCTAACAAAAGAGCTTGGATAACATGTATGATTTTTGAAGAATATTTTCGTGGTTTGATCAAATCATGCATGGTAGAAGACTTTGTTAGTGGTAGATAATTCTCCAGCACATGCGCATAATATTGAAGGATTACATAATGTTAAGCTATTCTTCTTACCACCTAACATGACATCAAAAATTAAACGTTGTGATGATGGAATAATAAGAGCTTCTAAGAATCATTACCAAAGGAGATTTTACCGTGAGATTTTAGAAGGTTACGAGTTGGAACAGCCGAATCCAAGTAAGATCAATGTTTTGAATGCTATCAATTTTGCAGTATCGGCTTGGACAATTAATGTTCGTCAAGAGATAGTAGCAAATTGTTTTCGACATTGTAAAATTTGTTCAAAGGAAGTTTTATCAGAAATTTCAGAAGATGGATCAGTTTGTGATAATGTTATTGATGAAATGGAAGGTTTGATTAATAATCTTGGTTATCAAAATAAAATGGATCTCAATAGTCTACTTGACTATCCGGGTGAAAATGATACATGTTCAGAAATTCAGCTTTTAGAAGAAATTATGGCTTCTGTAATTAATGATGATGAAGAAGTCGAAGATGATGATGAAGTTTTGGAACCAGTTACATGTCATGAAGCAATCATCGCATCTAGAACTCTTCAAAAATTTTGGATACAGATCGAAAAGATAAAAGTAGAAGTTTAAGAAGCAATAAAGAAAATTAGATATAAGCTCCAACAAGATTCCAACTTCAAGAAAGACAAAGAACACGAGAATCATATTTTACTAAATTATCTTAAGAATAATTATGCATGCCTAATATTTACAATTACTAATTTATGATATTATTGAGGCTGTATTTTTACGTAGGAGTTTCAGAATAATTATTATCTTATTAATTTATTAAATTTGATCAACTTTTTCACTGATCCGACTTGGTACTAGAGAATTTTATTAATTTATAGAGATTATAAATTTATCGAGTATTAGTTTATGGAGGTTTTATTGTATCTTAGTTTTCACATGTCCTTTATTCTTCCAATTTCGTCATTCTTCTTGGGCTAGCCATTAAGATATTTTTTGAACTTTTATTGGACTTGTAATTGATTTAAAATGGACTTGGTCATTAATCATTCAAATAGATATTTTGGAGTGATTCATTTGCCTCATTAAAAATCTTACTTTAGAAAGCTCATTGAAATAAAACCCATTTTGATGACAAGCATCGTTTAGTTATTGCTTGTTCCCATGACAAAATTCCTTTTTAACAGCAACTTCCGGTTAGGATACTTTGGAGGATTTGGAAAAAGTGAAATAAACTCATGGATTAACGTCAATCGACTGATTAACCTAAAGATATTGATGTGATAAAGGAAGCTATTGCATGGTATGCAAATTGTGCTTGGCTTAGCTCTGTTTCGTCGTTTCACATTGTCTCATCTTCACGATCTATTGCTCTGCATTTGATTCACATTCGACCACGATCTGGTTTTGTCGAATTTAATTATGATTGCAGGTTTATAGGTCATGGTCCTTCAAACTTAGCAGCTTGGATAATTCGTGATGATAATGGTATATATATGGAATCATCTTGGAGTACATATCAATATTATTGCACTGTTCTGGAAGCTAAGAGTCTGGTTGGTAACTACGGTTTTGGTGGTGCGGTAAAAAGTGTAGTGCAACATAAGTATTGATTGTTAGAAGTGCGATACAAGTGCGATTTTAAGTAAAACAGAGGGACAAAAAATATGATTGGTAAAAATATAGCATTTAAAAATAATATTAAAATATAATTGATATAATAGATTTTAAGAAATTATAAAAATTGAATAAATAAAGTTGTATTAAAATTAGGCCTAAAATCTTTTTTCTTTAATTTACTATAATATAGTGGGGATAAATCAAACTCTTATGCCAAATCAACAGCTCGATTACCCTAATTACTGGACGGATAAGAATTTGGCAATATCAAAAACATATTAGATGTTTAGTTTTGTGGGTTTATTGCTTGTTATTTTGTATTATTTTGTATGGTAAAAAAATTAAAGTGTTAATTTATTTTTTGCCAACAATATTTGGATCGATAAGGCTTGATATATAGTTAAAGTGTTCTAGCTAGAGCTAGTTGTGATTCAAAACACTAGTTGGTGCCAAATTTCAGAGGCAATCCAATTGGATCACCTGTTTCTTGCCAATTAGAATTTTAATTGTAGATCAGAATTCCTAGATCCGATAAAAATGTAGTACCACATACTAAACTATTAATAATATTTAATTTATAATTAACTAATAATTATGTACATTATATTAATTTAGTTAATTAATCAAACAAGTAATTTACCCTGATTCTTTGTATTATATTAGCTATATATTACGATTAGGTAATTTTAGAACTACTTTTATAATATATATTAGAAGTAAATTTTCACACTTCTATGAGCCATAATTATCTCATGTCCATTCAGATACGGAATGGATAATTTATTGTAGATTGCTCAGAGATTATCAAAATGATAGAAGATCTATCTGTGTGGCTGGCCTTGTTTCCATATATGACAGATTTCTCAAGACTTTGAAACTTTTCTTAATGATTCACTAGGTCTCATTCCACGGGTTACGAATCGTAAAACAGAATTTTTTTGTAACAAAATGTTAGTTTCAGATAAAGCTGTTTCTTCTGCTATTGATGTAACTCTCTCACTAGCTACATTCGAATATGAGTTAAGTTGACAAAAAATATTAAAATTTGGTGTATTTCAGAATGAACCAATACACTTTTGTATCATTTACGTTTTTGTATCTTTTATTTGATAAGAAAAAGAATTGCGTTTTTTTGTAAACAGAGCATATCTATAAGTTATTTTTGTGATTGGTAACCAGTGCGTTATTAATACTAAAATACGCACCGCATATAAAAAAAATACACTTAATAATCAATGTTTGAGTCGCAAATTCTCCTTCTTTCTATGCATCCATCATATCATTTTCGAAGGCGAAAACAAATCTGTTGTAAAGCTCATCAGCGGTCATCATCAAAATATTAGTATGCATAATTGGATAAGAGAAATTTTAGTTTGATTACATTGATATTGTTTGGATTAATCGTAAGTGTAACCAGGCTGCTGATTGTCTAGCAGAGCTGCCTAATTGTCCTACATGATTTGAACATTATTCTATAATTTCACCTTGTATGGATTATATCTTCCCTGTGAACGTTAGTTCAATATAATATACGAAGTCATGATGTTAAAACCAAAAATTAAATAAAAATACATGAACTCGTAGTAGATGTGAATTGAATCTAATGTATATTTGGATATATATTAAATTTTTAATAAATTATCAAAACCGAATTTAATTCGATTTAAGGGCCTGATTGGAACTACTTTTATTTTGTTATTTTAAAAAGTAAAAAAATCTTTGTAAAAAGCTAAAATTAAAAGACATATTTTAGAAACTAAAGTATAATTGGTTTAATTTGAATCTTATAAAAAGATGTTTGCTTTTCAAAGCAACCAAATGAAAACAATTGTTAATCCGGATAGTCTAATTAAAACCGGTTTTGTTTTTTTTTTTTAACATTTTTTTTTGTAAGATTCAAATTAAACGAATCATATCCTAGATTCTAAAATATGATTGGTATAATTTTAATATTTTTTTAAAAAAGTTGCTTTCTAAAGTAACAAAACAAAATCAATTTCAATTAGGCCCAAATGTACATTAGATTTAAAAAGAATGACTAGAATATTCTATTATCACACACTAATTACCAGAATAGTGTTTTTCACCCTTCACAAAATAAAATGTGGGGAAATATTTTGAATTTTCCTTTGTTACATTTTATTACGAGAATTTCATTTTGATTGTCTTTTTTTTGCTTTTTTTCTTATTACAAAAATACCATTACAATTTATTTTATTTTTGTAAAAAGAAAAAAAAAACAAAAAAACTCTCTTGATTTTTTTTGAATTTAAACATTTTGTTTAAAAGCGTTTAAGTTTTGTACGTTTGTTGGTTCATTGTAATTTTTTTTTAAAGGCTTGTAGGTTTTGTGTGGATTATTTTTTTCACATACGTGTAGTAAAAATGTGTGACTTGAGTTCTTTCTAACACTTTGTGGTACTTAGTTTGAGGTATCTAAAATTAATAATTGAACTAAGGATTTGAAATTCAAATCTATAAAACATGCAAATTGAACTTACGAATCATGAGAATTAAACCTATAAGAAAACATAGCTTAAATGAAGATGAAAAAATGGTATCAATGGTCGTTGACTGTGTCTTTTATGTAGAAGAAGAAGGTATGTTTGTTTTAAATGTTGGGGATAAATAGTCTTTAAAACATATAGGTTTTATACTAAGAAAACCTACAAAAAAGCACATAAAACCTAAAATATACTAAAGATAAATAAGTCATATCATAATAGGAGACCGATAAAATAGGAAAACCTACAAGACGTAAAAAGTAAATATACAATTAATGAATGGTTCTTACACATATAAAATTACAAAACTAATTTATTAAGTATTGAAGACGGGATACCTACAAAAATCCCGTAGAAATGAAAATTCAACCTACAATTAAGACTTTAGATATCTACGAAAAAGACCTTAGGAATAGAAAATACAACTACAACAAAGACTAGGTTTTGGCATTCGGGTACTTGTTCGGGTTTGGGTCTGGTCTTTTTGGGTTTCCAATTTTTGGTTCTATTAATTTAGGACAGTTCGGGTATTTCTATTTTCAGGTCGGGTTCAGTTTGGGCATAGATCAGGTTCAGGTTCGGGTATTAATACATAATTCTATATAAAATTTAAAATAAGTAAACATTTAATATAAATAAGTGTAAAAAGGCCTATATTTTTAAAACAAAATTCGGATACCCACTCGGTTCTTGATTCAGTTTCGGTTCGGGTTCATATTCGGTTTTTGGATATATAGATATAGGACCCATTCGGGTATTTCTTCGGGTTCGGGTTTGGGTTCGGATTTGGTTCCTCTTTTTTAGGTTGGTTTTGGTTCATGTTTCAGGTATCGAGTTTTATGGCCATGCCTAACGAAGACCATAGAAAACCTACAAGAAGGAATCTATAACCTACAAAAAATAAAAATCAAAACCTACATATCAAAAGAACGAAGTCGAGAAATTAAAAAAAATCAATCATACAACGCCTACAATAAAGGATAAATAAACCTACATAAGATAAGGATATCTCGTAAAGTTAAGCCTACAACAAATAAAAAAAAACCTACAAAACAGAAAACTAAACCGATAATAAAGACGAATATAAACATACAAAACAAATGTGTTCGTATTTCCGTACAAGAAATTTCAAATAAAATTGAACTTGTAAACCTATATAACCAAGCGAATTTAACGAAAACCTACAACAAAGAAACTAGAACAAGGACAATTAAATCCAGACAATTAAAATTGTAAACCTACATAACTTTAGTCAATTAAACATACAAAAAGGAAAATGAAAAACTATAACACTTGACAACGAAATCTACAACACTTCAAAAAAATTTCATAGATTTTATGTTTGCTGATGTAGAACACTCATTAATGGCAGTTTTGTACTAATTTTTTTATTTTCAAAGGGAAAAGGGGTAATAAAATTATAATAATAGAATAGAATTATAATAAAGATGTTTTTGAACTATTGTAATCAATTAAAAATCACAAAATGTTAGTTTAGTAATTTACTCTTAGATTTAACCCAAAATTCAAAAATCAAGAAAAAACCAAATAAGAACCTAGGTATGATGAAGTGCCTAAAATCAAATTTTTAGTGCTAGTCAGTTTGGGTTGGGAACGAGAAAACGGCCGAAACTCAACTGAACTTTTTTCCTCGTATCCTTTCATACATGAATTCAAGGATTCATTTTATTTATACAAGAAGTGTCAAAATTTTAAAAAGTAGACATGAACATACAAAAATATGGCCGAAAATTTCATTGATTACTAATTCTATGAGTCAACCGTTAACCCTCCATTTTAAGACCGCTTAGTTGATAGACGACACGTGATCTGGCCATGAAAAAGCCATTTTTCAATCGAATATATAAAAGTTTTGTAATACAATAATTAAAAATTATTAATAAAAAATTATTTTGGTATCTTTTATAGAGAAAAAACTAAAACCATTTATAATTTAAGCATTCAATTCAACTCACTATAAGCTTTAATGAACTATCTTTTTTTTTCCTAATTTGTCAACAAATAACCATTAGATCAATAAAGGCTTACCAATAGCCTAAATTTTCCAATTGGAGGAGAGTGAGATTCAAACTCACCACTTGATGCTAACTATCTTGGTACTTTAATGAACTATCTTAACATAACTTTTTATTATACGGATTTATATTAATCACATATTCTCAAAATAAATAATTAGATTTTTCTCTAACATATGTATATTTCTATGTTCTTAAATTTAATTTTTTTTATCTCCAACTATCAAAACGATGTTGTTTTGATAATTATGCCAACACAAAATCAATTACTTTCTGTTTAAGACCATTTAGTTGAAAAACACACGTGATTTGGCCGAAAAAAAGGATCACTTTCACTACAAGAAAAAAAGTCATTTGCTAGGGAAATTTGCGACACCAAAATGGTGTCGCAAAAATGTTTTGCCATTGTGACACCCATGCGAGGCCAAAGTGGGCATCGCAATAGCCTAGCAAACTTGCGATGCCGAAAAAAAGTCGCAAGTTTGTGATGTACGTGCGAGTCGTTTGCGACACTTATGCGAGGCCCGTACATATGTCACAAACCCATTGCACTTGCGACGTTGTCGCGAGACATGTTCACCAACGCAGGTTTGCTACATATTTGCGTGGTTTCTGCGTGTGCGTTTGGCGACATCGCAAATCCGTAGCAGACCTTTTGAATTTCCCTATAAGTATCCCCCACATGACATTGTTTATTGACACCAAACAAGAATTAATAAGAGAGAGAATCTAGAGAGAGAAATTTGTGTTTGCAAAAAAATTTAAATAAATTACGATTCGGGAAATAATGACGTCGGAACATGAAGTGTTCACTTTACGACGATGGATGTATGACAGAAGGGATATGGAGACTGGAGAAGTGACGAAGGAGTTTCGAGATGGGTTGCGGGCATTTATAAATCACGCGGCAAATAACCCACATACTCGAAATGATGGTAACATTTTTTGTCCATGTTTAAAGTGCGGGAACAAGAAATATTTGAATATCGATATGGTAAAAAGACACGTTTATAATAGAGGATTTACTCCAAACTATTATGTCTGGTTTTCGCATAGGGAAGGATATAGTATGGGTGGTGAAAGTAGTAATATGGGTGCTCGTGGTAATGATCTAGGGAGTCAAGAATATGCTAATAACAACTATGTTGGTAGTATGTTTGAAAACTACGCTCATCTACAAGGAAATATGTCACATGATATGGTTACAGATGCATATCATGGGTATTTTCCTGGTGTTGTTGAAAATATTACGGAAGAACCTAACTCGGAAGCAAAATAATTTTATGATATGCTAGATGCTGCTAATCAACCCATCTATGAGGGATGTAGAGATGGTCTATCTAAACTATCATTAGCATCTAGGCTAATGTCTATTAAAAGTGAAGGAAACATAAGTGAGAGAAGTATGAATCAATTTGCTGATTTGCTTAAAGAGTATTTGCCGGAAGAGAATAATTCTGTTGCGAGTTATTATGAAATGCAGAAAGTGGTTGCGGGTCTAGGATTACCATCTGAAATGATAGATGTTTGTAGTGAAAATTGCATGATTTTTTGGAAAGATGATGATAAGCTGCAGGAATGCCATTTTTGTGGAAAGCCAAGATACCGTGCAACAAACGGAAGGACGCGTATCCCATACAAACGTATGTGGTACCTTCCAATCACTGATAGGCTGAAACGATTATATCAATCGGAGAGAACCGCATCTGCAATGAGATGGCATGATGAACATAAAGTAAAAGATAGGGAGGTTACACATCCTTCAGATGCAAAGGCGTGGAAACATTTTCAAACGATACATTCTGACTTTGCTAAAGAGTCAAGGAATGTATATCTAGGTTTATGCACTGATGGATTTAGCCCATTTGGTTTATCCGGTAGACAATATTCTCTATGGCATGTCATATTGACACCGTATAATCTTCCATCGGATATGTGCATGAGAAGAGAATTTTTGTTTATGACTATTCTAGTGCCAGGTCCTAGTCATCTGAAGCGTTCCCTCGATGTGTTCTTGCAACCTCTGATACACGAGCTTAAGCAGTTATGGTATAGGGGTATATGCACATTCGATTACGCGCAGAAGCAGAATTTCAACATGCGCGCTGTTTTGTTGTGGACAATAAGTGACTTCCCGGCGTATGGTATGTTATCAGGATGGACGACCCATGGAAGGTTATCTTGTCCATATTGTATGGGTTGGTCAGAAGCATTTCAATTAAAGCATGGGAAGAAATCATGTTGGTTTGACTATCATCGGCGGTTTTTGTCCATGCATCATCCATATAGAAGGAACAAGAAATTGTTAAAGAAAACTAAGGTTGTGCGTGTTCCTCCACCAACACGTACTCTCGTGTAGCTCACACTTACATACTGCGAAATTGTGAAGACGTAGTGCCATTTGAGAGGTATTTTGATAAAATATTTTATTTTACTATTTATTGATGTACATATAATTCATACGTGCTATATCTACAGTGAGTTTGACAACCAGATACGTGAAGCATTTCCCAACTTGCAAGAAACAGAATATGACACATACAAAGAACGTGATTTCGCTGGTTGGCTAAAATACTATGTAAGTATAATTTATATTAAATATATAAACATTTTCAAAAATCATTTCTGCAAAGTTATAAATTTTTATTTTGTAGGTTAAGAACGGATGTTCTGGCAAACCTATGCCTTTATGGTTGCATGAGCTTGTTGATGATCCTATTGCCAGAATCGTACGACCATGGTTCCAATAGATCAACGACAAATTACGGAATTCATGTTCCCGGTGAAACTGACTTTTACGGCATTTTGAACAAAAATATAGAAGTCACCTTTCCTGGAGTACTTGGATTGCGATGCGTATAGTTCTAATGTCATTTGTACAATACGACGGCCGGTCGAGGAGTACGCTCTAATAACTTAGGGGTAACATACGTTAATGGAAACATGACGTATTCTAAGTTTGACCCATTTATTCTAGCATGTCAGGCAGAACAAGTGTCTTTTATACCATATCCTCGTATAAGGAAAAGGCGTGAGAAGTGGTTTTCTGTTATAAAAGTGAATCCAAGAGGTCGTATAATGGTAGAAGCCGATGATGTGGTTATGCAACAAGAAAGATCATCAGAACTTGTTATAGTTGTTGAGTCGACGGAACAAATTATACACGCAGAACAAGAAGTAGAAGACATTGTCCCTAATGATACAACCGAAGAGCATGAAGATTATGATGAGTTCAACGAATCCGAAGAAGACACAGAAGAAGAGGAAGACACCGATGAAGAATAACTGAAAATTAAATAAGATTTTAGAGACAACTTTTCATTACTGTCACTTACTATCTCATTGTAGTTGTTAAACCGAACATTTAGTTGTTTTAATTATTTTTTTAAAATATGCTAGCATATGAAACATCGCAATTCTGTAGCAAGATCTCCTTTTTCCCCTATAAATAACCCTCCAAGTCAATTCATTTTCACAACAACCTACTACAAATTAGAGAGAGAAAGTAGTAAGGTAATATACTAAACCCCAAACATGTACCCAAAAAGTAAACCGTAAATGGTCTCCGGACCTTTTATTTATTTTTTTCGAAAACATTGCTATGCCCTTGCGACATCTCGGGTCAGGATGTCGCAAGGATGTCGCAAAATTGCTAGTCACTTGCGACATCCGGACCCAAGATGTCGCAAGAGAGTAGCAAGATTTTCCAAAATTTTAAATTTGCTACTCCCTTGCGACATCTCGGGTCCGGATGTCGCAAGGGAGTAGCATGTTTTTCAAATTTAAATTTGCTACTCCCTTGCGACATCTCAGGTCCGAATATCGCAAAGGAGTAGCAAATTTTTAAAACCCTAGGGACGTCGCAAGGCTATCGCATGCCCTGCGAGTCTCTTGCGACGGCCCCCGGAATTAAAACAAAAAGAATCACCTTCTTCCCCGATTCTTCCTCTTTCTTCTCTCTTTTCTTCTTCTCCGGCGAATCCCGAGCCTTCCGCCACTCTCTCCCAAATCGCGAGCCCTCTCCCTCTCTTTCCCTCTTCCTCTCTTTCCCTCTTTCCCTCTTTCCCTCTTTCCCTCTTCCTCTCTTTCTCTCCTTCCCTTCTTCTCTCTTTCTCTCTTTCTCTCTTTCTCTTTTTTTTTCTCTATCTCTCTCTCTCTCTCTCTCTCTCTCTCTCTCTCTCTCTCTCTCTCTCTCTCTCTCTCTCTCTCTCTCTCTCTCTCTCTCTCTCTCTCTCTCTCTCCATCCGCCGGGGTCTCGCCGTGGGCCGCCGGAACCGCGAACCGCCGACCGACCTCGACCCGCGCACCGCCGACCACCGAACCGCCGCCCTCCTCCTCCTTCTCCGGCCCAAGCAACCAATGTAAGGATTTTTTTTTTTTCATCAATTTTTAAAATTTTAGATCTAGGATGGAATTAGTTAGATCTAGGTATGGAATTTTAGATTTAGGATCCTATTAGTCGGATTTCGTAATTAGGTAAGTGCTAAAAAATTTTCGAAACTTTTACAGATTTTTTCCGTAGATTTCCAATTTTTTTTAAAAATTTAATTTCAGATTAAGTTTTTTTTTCCTAACTTATTAGATAATTATCGGATTTAGTTAACGGTGTTACAATTATCGGATTTAATTATCGGACTTGTTTTTCCAAATTTTTTCGTGCCACATGTCTAGATCTCATAATCCATACACGCGATATCTATCTGATGTCGGTGAGCACCCTCCGGCGACTCTTAGCTCGGGTTCTAGATCTGTTCCCCCCGACCCTTGGTGGCTGTTATGGATCTCTCCCGGGGTTTTCGTCTGTTGCTGATACTGCTCATGCAGCTCCCGGTGAGCCACAGTACCTGACACCAGACGCTACTACGTGATGACAATCGAGGACATACTGTCAGATCCGGTGCACAAATTTCTCCGTAATCTTCATCCTAACCATCCGCCGGGGACATTGTGGTAATATCTTTTATTTTTATTTTACAAATTTTCCCATTTATTATTCGTAATTTTATAATATATAAAAATATACTAACGTAGGTTCGATGACGACGGAGATTTGCCAAGGGCGGTTCGAGAAATCTTTGAACGGGATTTTCAGGAACCGCTTGCTAATTTTAGCCAAACTCCTATCCACATCATCGACAGATGGTTCAGAACGTTTGCGGTAAAAAAAATTCATTATTTTAATTTATTACACTGTTTATAAGAGTTATACAATTTCATTCTTATAATTTTACATTCTTTTTTGTAGCAACGTTTTCAGTGGGAAGTTTCTATTACTGGTCTAGTCTGGAAAGAGTTCGAGGCGGTCTTGCGTAGACGGATGAACGATCAGGTGGATCGATGGAAGAGTAAGTGGAAGAAGAAGGGCAACGAGGCAATGCCACAGTGGTTCAAAGATTCAGTCTGGGAAGGCTTGATTCGCTACTGGGAGGATCCCAAGTCTCATAAGAAAAGCGTAAGCTGTCGCGCAGCTCGGTTAGCTGACCCTGATGGGACCGGTCCCCACAAACATTGCTCGGGCAGAACATCGTTCAAAGCTCGGGCCCGCAAACTGGTAAATATTTTTACATATAATTTACATTTATTTAAACAATTATTGTCTTAATTTACAATTTCACAGCAAGAGGAATCGGGGGATACGCACCCTAATATCCTTATCACTTTGTACATCACCAAGCGGAACAAGGCCAAAGTTTTTGTTGACAAAAAATCCGAGAAGCTTTACAACGACGTCACTGCAAAGTTGCAGGAATTGACTCAAGAATGCGGTGATGAGAGCTCAGCATCCGGGGGATTATCTACGGCGCAAAAGAACCAGATCTACTCTGAGGTAAACTACATTTTAAATTTTTCTTCTAACTTATATTTTTGCTAAACTAAACTAACTTAATATTGTTATTCCTTTATTAGATCGCTCCCCGTAAAAAAGGGAGAATATTTGGAACAGGTTCTCTTGGCTCCAAGATTGAGCAGTGTATCTCACCAGAAGGATTCTCCCAATCATCTGCAGCAACCAGTGACCTGCGGCAAATTGTCGACCGTCAGACCCAAGAGTTGGATCAGACTAACACCGAGCTTGCCAAAGCTAAGAAGAAAATCACGACCTATGATCGTTTGTGGTCTATACTCGCCAAGAAGGATCCAGAGCTAGCTGATGCATTTGCTGAGATCAATGCTGAAGACGAAGACACCGGATCTGGGTCGGGAAATTTAGATCGCTCAGACGATTTCTGATTTATAAAAAAACTTTTGTAATCTTTTTTATTTAATAATATTTTTAATTTGAAAAAAAACTTTTTTTAATTTTAATTTATGATTTAAAATATTTAAAATATTTTTATTTTATTTTTAATAAATTATAAAAGGCGTCGCAAGGACGTAGCAGGAACTGTTCTCGCAAGGGAGTCGCAGTGTGCGCCCTTGCAAGGGAGTCGCAGGGTGCGCCCTTGCAAGGGAGTCGCAGGCCGCGCTCCCGCAAGGCCGTCGCAGGACGCGCCCTTGCAAGGGAGTCGCAGAGCGCGCCCTTGCAAGGGAGTCGCAGAGCGCGCTCCCGCAAAGTTGTCGCAAGGCGCGCCCTTGCAAGGGAGTCGCTGGGCGAGCTCCCGCAAGGGCGTCGCAGGCTGTGCTAGGCCATTACGACACGGGGTGATGCTAGGCCTTTGCGACATTTTCTTTCCCTCGCAGGCCTTGCGACGTCTATGCTACAAATCTATGTTTGCGACATATATGTGGCCATCGCAAGGGCGTTTCTTTTTGCCTATTACGACAGCCTTGGAAGGGCTTTTGCCATCGCAAATGGCGTGTTTTCTTATAGTGTTTCAAGCTAAACTATTTACAGAATGTTGATTGCTACACGAACTATATTATTTGTCAAAATCAACATGAATTTTAACCAATTTACCAAAATCATAATTGAATGTTATTCAAGTTAGTCAAATGTTAAATGTCTAAGTTGTTTTAATAATTATGCCAACATAGCGCCAATTACCTTATGTGTTGATTAAACAAATTAGACATTTAACATTTGACTAACTTGAATAACACTCAATTATGATTTTGACAAACTGTTTAAAAATAATATAGTTCGTGTAGGAATCGGCATGCTGTAAATAGTTTGGTTTGAAAATAAATTTTATTTTGGTCAAATACATTTGTATTTGAGTTAAATAGTCTTAAACATAAAGTTAACAAAGCAAATGGCATCTACTCTAGTGGCAGACGGTTAAGTCCAATTAAGGCAGCGCATTTGCATAACCCGAGATCGAATACTCTTGCCTACATTATGTAGGAATTTGGCTATTGGGCCGGCCAATTGTGACCCAATATAATTTGCCGTTGATAAAAAAAAAAAACAGAAAGTTAACAATTAATTAACTGAATTAACAATTAATAAAAATTAATAGTTGACAAAAAAAAAAAAAAAATTAACAATTAATAAAAATTTCAACTATATTTTTAATTTTTGAAAAAATACTTTTATATAAATAAAATGAATTCTTGAAATTTTTAAATTTATGTTTTCAGCAGTTTTCTTTGTTGAAAGCACCTTAATATCTATTCTATTTTCTACCTCCCACTAGTTGCTTGTGGCTGCCTCCTCATAAAAAACTATTATCCTTTAATTTTCTTAAATCTAATTCCAAATCTCTCGTAATGGCTCTTCGATCCATCAACTTGCCGACCTTTGTTACTCCCGTCGCCGCCACCTCCTTCTCCGTTGTCATCAAACCTCTATCTACCCGATTCTCCTTTAAACCGACGACGAGAATCACCGTCCAAAACCGCCAGTTGTCGTTCTACGGCATCGGTTCGAATCTCAAGCTCAAACCAACAATATTCCGGTGCTCTGCGTCGGCTCTCACGCCGCAGCTTAAAGATACGCTGGAGAAATTAGTGAATTCGAATAAAGTGGTTCTGTTTATGAAAGGAACTAGAGATTTCCCGATGTGTGGATTCTCAAACACGGTGGTTCAGATCTTGAAGAATTTGAACGTGCCTTTTGAAGATGTGAATATTCTGGAGAACGAGTTGTTGAGGCAAGGACTCAAAGAATACTCAAATTGGCCGACTTTTCCTCAGCTTTACATTGGAGGTGAGTTTTACGGTGGTTGTGATATTACTCTTGAGGCGTTTCAGAGTGGTGAATTGCAGGAAGCTGTGGAGAAAGCTATTTGCTCTTGAATCTGCTCAATACTTTTTGTTTCATACCTAAATTTGGTCTATGTACTGATAAAAATTGATCTATCTATCTCTTTTGATGTGTCAAGAGTCTATGGTTGTAACAATTTGCGACTATTTGTACGATGAATTCAGCTATAGAAAAGTTGATCCTCTTAAAAAGTCTTCCTTCCTTTGTTATATGTTTGGCATGCAATTTTGAGTTGTCTGTTGAAATGTTCAAGTGTGAAGTTACCACATGCTTGGCATGGCAGAAATATTGGAACCTGAGAATCGCCATAGGATCGATTAGCTCTTGAAGATTCCAATATTATATCTCTGAGTATCAGTCTTGGATTTTTTCTCTCTGCGTAGAGTTTTGACACCATGGGCTGTTGTGTTCATCCTTGAAGGTGGGCCTGAATGAGAAACAATATTTTATGAGATCGAGTTCCAAGGATACAATTTTGACCATTCACTGGTACAGTTGTGTTTATCAAATTCCCAAATATAAGAGCAAGCGGGCTAGTGGAAAATTTGATAATTTACTCTACTTCAGAGCAGAGACCAGAAGAGTGATGATCATATGCAGAAAATGGTACTTCACCTAAGAAAGGCAAAATAGTGGAATACTTACCGCAGTCCACAAACCTTCTAAAGACATCGTCTTTGGATGTTGCCATAAGTTGCAGAACCAAACTTGCAATATCATCATCAACAACTATATCTGTTTTGTCGAAAATGCTACTTACATAGATAGATTTCCTCGATGATGCTGCCAGTTGCAAACGGTTCAATAGAATTACAAAAAAGATCGTTGTTTGATTTGAATTTAGTGGTTCAAAGCATGTTATCTCAAAATTTAGCATTCGTTAGATACTCCTTTCGAAATGAATGATTAACCCTCACATGCGTTGGTTTTGACTCAATGTTTTACAAGGTGCGACCTGTTAGATAACCGCAACCAGATTAGTAATTGGGTGACAGATGTTTTATAGGTCCGGGTCTGAAACATCTCTCACCAAACTGTGGAGAGCCTCTTATCTTTTTGCCGGGGTAAATGGCAAAATTGATATTTATGTAGATTCGGTCTTTATCTGAACCACAAAGAGCAGATAGAGATTATCGTGAAGAACATGATACTGAGAAGACACGTGGTCCAATGAGAAAGCTACGCAGGCTCTGTCTAGCCAATTGAAATCGGATTTTAGATTCGCATCCTAAGAAACTTTACTTATACGATCACTCTCTCACATTCATATTTCCAACAACTTACCTTCTCGTTCACATCTTTCTCTTTGTCTTCTACAGAAAGGGAGAGAATTCAGAGTGTAACAATGGCGTCGAACTCGCTTATGAGCTGTGGCATCGCCACCGTGTACCCTTCTCTTCTATCTTCTTCGAAGTCTAAATTCGTCTCTGCCGGAGTTCCTCTCCCCAACTCCGGGAATGTCGGCCGTATCAGAATGGCCGCTCACTGGATGCCTGGCGAGCCACGACCAGCTTACCTCGACGGTTCTGCTCCTGGGTACGCTTCAACTTCGTTTTCTCTATGTATTGCTCATTTTGGATCACAATGCTCTGTTGATGACATACGTATTTTGATGCATGCAACATTGAAAGTGATTTAAAGCTTCAATTTTTAGGTCACTGGGTATATATAACATGAATCAGATTTCGGAAATTTGTCTCTTTTACTTTATTTCTTGAGAATTTGAATTCAGATGTGTGAAGAGATTTTATATAAACTACTGAAACCCCTTTTGAGGACACTAGGTTTCTGATTTAACATTGGAGGTATAAAAAGGTTCCATTTTCTAAGTTATTGGGTACAAACTTGTGCAGTGACTTCGGATTTGACCCACTTGGTCTTGGCGAAGTTCCAGAGAACCTTGAGAGATACAAAGAATCAGAGCTCATCCACTGTAGATGGGCCATGCTCGCTGTTGTAAGTTTCAATATCCAATCTTTGTCAATTCATAAAGGTAAGTCTTGTAAAGTCTGGTCTAATGGATTTGGTGTGGATGTTGTAGCCAGGAATTTTGGTACCAGAGGCATTAGGGTATGGAAACTGGGTAAAGGCTCAGGAATGGGCAGCAGTACCTGGAGGTCAAGCCACTTACTTGGGAAATCCAGTCCCATGGGGTACTTTACCGACAATTTTGGCCATTGAGTTCTTAGCTATTGCATTTGTTGAGCACCAGAGAAGTATGGAGAAAGACCCTGAGAAAAAGAAGTACCCAGGAGGCGCATTTGACCCTCTTGGATACTCTAAGGACCCAAAGAAGTTCGAAGAGTTGAAAGTTAAGGAGATTAAGAATGGTAAGCTCACACAGACACACACATCTCACGTTTCTTTATCAACGTATATAAAAATGTATATCTAATGCTATGGTTTTGCTTGGTGGTTTCGTTAGGTCGCCTTGCACTGTTGGCATTTGTAGGATTCTGTGTGCAACAATCAGCTTACCCGGGTACAGGACCATTGGAGAACTTGGCTACTCACTTGGCCGATCCATGGCACAACAACATTGGCGACATTGTTATCCCTTTGAACTAGTGTTAATGTAAAAATAGAAAATATGTACCTTATGAGCTTTATGTGTATCAAAACACTGTAATGAAAGACAGATTATGAAACCTGTATTTTGTCTTGGTGATCGGTTGCTCTTGCGAGCTTGAATCCTCAGTACTTAAACCTTTTGGATCTGCTTACGAAGCCAAGTATAGTTTGAGAAATATGATGAACCCAAGTGTAAACCCTTGGATCTGTTTATGCTTACGTGAGCTTTAATATTCAGTCACATATAAAGTCCATTACATAAAACAATTGTTAGTTCATGACTTTTTGTTAGATTTCTCAACTCCATACCAATATAACTTTCTTTTATACATAACATGATGAATACAATATTGTTTTATATCAACTTTAGAACCACACAAGCCGCATGCATTTTACTTATTTAACATTTAACTTTTAGTGAATCTTTTTTTACTTGGATCACAAACTATAACCTATAACCAAAACATTATCATATGCAATTATTTGAATTCAAACTTTCGTAAGAAAAAACTGTACAGATAAACCTTTAACCAAAACATTATCATATGCAATTTTCTGAACTCAAACTTTCGTAAGAAAAGTTATACAAGTAAACCCTTAACCAAAACATTATCATATGCAATTATCTGAACTCTAACTTTTTTAATAAAAAACTGTACAGGTAAACCTTTAACCATTTAACCGGATGCATATTTTTAAGTTTTGCTGAAACTTTCTCCATTTTTTCCTAATTAAGACTATATATATCTTCAAGTACATACATATAAGGATTTTTTTTGGCACCATTTTTTGTGTTTATCATCAACTCGATATTAGTTGTATCCTTTCTTATCACATTTATTATAAAAAGTACAAATATATGTCTATGTATTAATTTCCTCTTTTGTTCTATTGCATACAAATAACTACCTATCATAAAAGCACCTCCAACAACGAGAACCCAAAATAAATATCTTAACATTTTAATAATAATATGGTAATATAAATTGAATCAAATTAAAATGTGACATATATAAAAAACTAATATTAGAGTTTCTTAAAATTCCTAAATAAAAACTTCCAGATTACTTTCATATTTTCTTATTTTTCTAATATTTAAAAATTTTAACAAGTTTTCTAAAAACTCACCATTGGAGGTGGTCTAAATTTTCAATGAGAACATAGTTCTATCAAATAAGATATTTGAAACTAATGGTCATTGATTATTTGTGAATTAGAATTTAAAGAAAAATCAACTACATATGATAAGATATTATAATTACTATGTGGATTACATTTCTATAATTAGGTAAGTTTTTAATGAGATAAAGTATCAGAATTGACCATGACATTTCAAATATGTAGATTTTAAAAAAAATAAACTGAGAAATCTATACAATTTGGACATGTGACCATACATTTAACCTTGTCTTTCCATAAAATAAAAAAATGGAGCTATCTTCCTAATTATATCCGCGTAGGATAGAGATAGAAACTTGAATTGCGTGGAACATGCTTAATTTTCTTTCTCATTGAGCCTAAGATAGATCTGGATAATGGGTTCCAAGATTTTTACTCATTTTCCATGTAATTTCTTGATTATTATTTTAAGATTCTAATATTTTCCTCACAATTAAATCTTTTAGATTTATTTAAATTGATTTTAATTGACTCAAGATCTAATTTTTTCCTTTGCATATACGAAACAGAAAACAGAAAATTGTTTCAATTCCTCCACCAAATTTTCTGCTCATACTTCTCCTTAAAGGTAATCAGTCCTGTTTCCTTTTTTTCTTTCTCTTTCTATCAACAAATAGAAATTTTAGTTTATCCCTAGAATATATTTAGATCTAGAATGCCTCTGTTTCTTTTGGATCTTTCAATAACTACTTTTCTCGGAAATGCCATTGTTCCAATTACAATACTTTATTAAGGAGGTAGAACAAGTTCTGCAATTATAAAAATCTCTTCTTTATTGCCATACATATGAAGATTTCTAAACGAATTTAAACGCAATGTGCTAAAAGAGAAACCTTTTTTCATGTTTATCTGTTACAGTGAGTTTGGTTTTGGATATGATTTGCAGATAAATGTTGTTGGAGTGATTTTCTCCTTTCATAACGTATATATTTTTTTCTGAGTTTTTTAATTTTTTTTTGGTTTTATAGAATCTTCTAGGTTTTCTACAAGCTGATTGATGGAAATTTCAATGAGGTAAACTAAACCAAAACCTTTGAATGAAACAGTTTGATGCTTTTGAAATGGGATTTAATGGGTTTAATATTGTTTTATAAGCAGTTTGTGTGGAAACCTTTGATGTGAAACTGGTAAAATCGGGTTTATTCGTTAAGGAATGATCATTCGATTGAATAAGAATGGAGCTTTATACTGCAAATTGTCTGTCCACCGAAAACAAACCTTTTGAGCTTTCAAAATTAGTCAAAGAAGAGAAAAGCTCGGTGAAAACGAACAACGAAAACATCCTTACTCTTGTGAATCATGGTACATTCCACAGTTCAGCTTAAGAAGATCATTGGTTCTTATCATTGCTATTAAAAACCAAAACGTTATTATATGACCAAGTATTTTTTGTCCTTTATCTCTGTTTTTTGTGGGCGTAACTAGCAGAAACTCTTAACTTGTTGGCTCTGTAATTTGCTATCTATAAGCTTTTTTTTCTTGATTACAGGGGCAAAATTGTGGCAAGAGAACAGAGAAGAATGGGTAGGAGATAAATCTCGACAAAGAAAAAACACGACAAAGGATCAGATTATCAGGTGTTTAACAGTACCAATCATGTATCTTTTTGCAGTGTTAGTCAGTAAGTAATATTTATTAAGGTAATCTATATCTCATGCAGCAGTCAGTAAGTAATGTTTATTAAGTAATGTTTCTTCCTGAGTTTGAAACGAAGGAGAAAGAAACTAAAATCATTCTCAATCATATGATCTTTCTGTAGGAGATGGTGGACTTTCTGGTTGATATTTGGTACGACGAAGGCCTTTACGATTAAAAGAATCTAACAATGCCAATTGACAAAGAACAAAAAAGGAGCCATTCATTTAAAGTTTTATCTTTAAGAGTTGTGAAAACATTTACAGATATGATGAACTATCTATTTTTGTTATATGCATGTCTTGTAGGAAGAACAATGAAACCACTCACATTCTCCATCTTGTAACATTTGTAAGATTAATCAATTTGAAAGAACAACGATCACAAAATAGATAACAAATTAGTTCGATCATGTTTTTCTTGTTTTCTCAATATCAATCTCACGTAGGAGGATTGGCTAAATGAAATTTCAGATTTCACACCACATGATTATTCATTACAGATTTGTTACACAAATGGTCAAAAGAATACAAGGAAACATCAAGAAAACTGTTTACAAAATTTAGCAACGGAGTTCACATCAAATAAGTTATTACAGCACATAATCTCCTAACATTCCCTTGGTAAGAGTCTTAGCTTTCTCCCCTTGATTTTCGTCCAGATAAGTCATCTCAATCATAAGGTCAATCTATCGACATTCTCCCAGACTCAGCATAGAATCGGTGCTACTCGCCAGTTGTTATGTACATGTCTGTCCTTCACCTCTTGATCAGCTTGAAAAGTAAGAATTTGTTTTGAGTATCTTCTTTGCTAAACTGCGAATATCATCTCTACTCGACTCCACAGATATTCTTACAATTTCTGTCACGCTTCCTGTTCTTTTGAAATCATTTGCATTTTCCACTGCATCGAAAATAGAGAGAGATGCACATTAGATTGTACTAGGAGCTGTGCATGCTTTTCTAGAGAGCGTAGTGACAGACTGAGGCTTACCATTTTGAGCTAAATGGCAAAGTGCAAGTTCAATGTGGCGTTGTGTTGATGCTGAATCAATATGTGAGTTTGAAGTCAACCATTCAAGAGCACCCTCTTCTAAGAGGAGAGAACAGCCTTTTCTACGTCCTGCAGCAATAAATGACATCCCTCAGGGAATTATAATTGATTCGGGTGTGAAATTTTTTTGGATATATTTGAAAGCAAATATGAGTACACACCTTGCATAATTTCTCGAGTTTCACACTTTGCAAAATTTGCCATCCCTCTTGCCACTTGAGCAATAATATCTATGTTTCCAGATTGCGCCATCGTAAGTAATCCCTTGATGCCTTCCTCTTCTTTCAGCAGCTTAAGAAACTTCTCTGTTTGTGCAAGAAACAACCATGTAAAGAGTTGGACATGAAGTTAGCAGCTCCCAATACAAAGCTTTATTATATTATCTTTGCTCTTGCACATGCTATACAGTTTACAAATGGATTGTTGCAGACGAATAAGTATGCTTAAATATTGTCTAATTTTGGAAGTAATCACAACCAATATTCTTAAATCTTGTTGTACTCACCGTTCCCGCATAAATTTGCTAGTGCACCAGCAACCATTCTTAGAGTCTGTGGATCATCTGTTTTAGTCACCATCTTTGCTAGAAGTTGGGCACCTCCTTTATTCATTATTAGATCTTGACTCTTCTCTGTGGTTAACAAATCACCGAAAACATATAAACAAAACAAAGCATATATTTTCCATTCAAGCAAGAATAAGCATTGTATAGATATGACACTGTTTGTTGAACAAGTCTGAACAACAATATCATAAAAGCACTTGAACCACCCATAGAAAGTGTCTCACCATTCATTGCCAAATTAGCAATTGCACCAGAAGCCACTCTAAGAATTGTTGAATTTTGAGACGTCTGGACTAGCATAAGCAAAGCTTCTACGCCCCCTTCCTCTACGATCTTCATCTGATTACTCTCTAAACACATACACAAACATGATACAAGTCGTTTAGGTTCTGTCACAACATAAAGTAATGTATTGTTGAAACCAGAAGTTCCGGAAACTAGAAATGATGTCAAACAACAGTAAGTCCACAAACTGAGAATCTGTTTATCAAGGCAAAGTGCCAGTGTATCAGAACAAGAATTGAGAATCTAGTTGTAGTAGTAGAGGGAAAAAAATTGGGGCTATTCGCACATGCTAAAAGAGAGAGATATGAAGCTGCACCTTCAGCGGCTAAATTAGCCACCACTTTCACAGCTTGAATTTGAACTTCCACGTCTTCAGACTTAATAAGTTGTAATATCTTCTGGATTCCAACTGAATCAAAGTAGAGAAGGTGTGCATTAAATTCAACCACAATGCACCAAATAAGAGAATGTCTAAAAACTAAAAGAAGTCAATCTATGAGAAGGAATTATACCTTCTTCACAAAGTCTTGCCATTGTAGCTCTCTGACCAGATAGTGACTTTTTTAATCCTTGTGATCTCTGTGAGCCTGTTAGAGCTCCAGATTCTGATGATCCTTTTGAAAGATCGTCCTTCATATATCGCTTTTCCTGTGGCATGAAATGGACTTAGCAAGACCATGAAGTACAATACATGTTGAACAAGGTTACTGTAATCACCTCAACAACAATTTCACTTTCCCTTTGATTCTTCTTTAGTCTGGAAAGTTCACTCTCCATTTGCTTTCTCTGCTCTTCTTCCACAAGGAGCCTTTCTTTCATATCCTGAACCTCGTCACTGAGTTTTTCCTGTGCAACACAATTTCGTGACGTATTAAATCGGCAAAATTTAACGGTTGGATGTGTTGATTATGACCAAATCTGAACAACAGATAAGCAGACAATTAAGCATCACACCTTTTGGTGGAGCAGATCATCATAGTCTAATTTCATTGTCCGGAGTTCATCTACTGTCGATTCATGCATTTGTGAAAGTTCTTCTAATTTTTTCTTGAGATCTTTTGTGTCTTCATTTTCCTGGACCCAATATTAAGACATAAAACAATTGAAGGCACAAATTCTGTAAGATCTGAACACAAGATACAGTTTGTTTAAACAATACAGGAAAAGGACAAATACATTTATCCGTTGTCACACACCTGAAACATAAAGCTGAGAGTATCATGCTTATTGGGATGCATTTTAAAAAATCAGGAATAAGTCTAACCTGTGATAAAACTTGGCTATCGCTTATAAGCCTTTTCATTTGTCTAAGTTGCTCTTCTGCAGCGTTAGACCGAGCAATGTTATCGTCTACTTTCTTCTGCAGCTCTGCAATTTTAGATTCATACGTAAAGGTGGTTTCCGCGAGTTCCCTTTGGTATTGATAGTTTCCCATCTCTTGTTCCTATTAACAAACTAAATAATTTAAAAGGTAGAAAAAGAATACTAAGATATAACAATTGAATGATAACTAATGAACAAAAATAGGTGTCATATTTACTAACATGAATAGACTTCTGCTGTTTGCTCAATACATTTTTCATCTCATTCAATTGATGCTCAGCATTTGTTGACCGGGTTTGTTCATC
>JAKUCM010000676.1:0-22514 GCA_023374145.1 Lepidium sativum | reverse complement strand
CGTTACACTGTTCTACATACTTTTGTTATTGCAGTGTAGATCGTAATAAGTGCCCTAATACAGTGCCTGCAAAGCCCTCGAGATCACGGATTTCTAAATTGGCTATGATCTCATCAATTGCTCCGAAGGGTAATGCTAACATCAGGTCAAAAGAAGCCAAAGGAAGTTTAAGAAACATGAATGCAACTCCAAAGGCAATGGTAAAAGCGAAGGAGTCATCAGTGGTATCATCAGCTCCTCCGAAGGCATTAACCGAGCGAAAGAAGCAACTGTGGAGTCCAGCATCTTTCCGGAGTGTACAGAATCCAAGAAGTGCGACAATCAAGGTGTCAGAAAACAGAATTGTTGCAAAAACCTTAGTGTTTCAATCTCCAAAGAAGTTGGTGAAACTAAAGAGATCTGTGGAGCTTAGTTCCTCGGTGAAGAAGTTGTGTAATGGGATGAGGAGGCTTGAGATTGAAAAGAAAAGAGATTGTATGGGGATTACTAACAAGGTTTTGGGTTCATGCAACAAAGTATAACCCCCAGAGATGTTTATTTCTATGATATGCAACTCTGGTTTCTTTTTCTGATGGAAGAAATTCTTCGATATTATAGGAAAGACGAATTCTCAAGGAAGCAAACATGGAGAAGAAACCACAGTATGATCTTGTTAAGGAAGAAACTGCAAACATTATGTGGTTCCATGGTGAAAACTTGGGTCATCAGCCAGTTCGAGTAAGTTTTTCTGAAGTATATCGATCTGTGTTCATCATGCGAGTGTTTTTTCTTATTGTGATATCTCAACTGCAGTTGGAGAAGAACACAACTTCCCGGTTAAAAGCTTCAAGAGGAAAATCCACAGCACTTGTATATGAAAACGTGGTGGATTGCAAGAGGTAAAGACTGCTGATCAGAAAACAAAATGTAGTCTCTCGTTTGAGATAAACTATGAAACGACTTATCACTTCTCATAACAGTTACCTTTTCTCAGCATGTAATCCCCAAAAATATTTTGTCTTTCCTCAGGGTTCAATTAGGTAAAAAGAAGCAAGTGGTGTAAAGAAAATGAAAGCGTAGAGAATCTAAGGATGTTGCAACAATCAAACCTTCTATGTGTATTACTCCAGGGGAGAAAAGACCTACCACTGTTCCAAAGGGACCAAACTTCCATAGCATTCATGTCCCTAAGAGCTGTACAAAAAGAGTGGGATCACGAGTATAAGATCATATTGAGAGATTTTTATTATAGTGCATATTGCAAGACATGATTTATAGTATTACAATCGGAAAATGGTAGGGGCAAATGAGAAAGACAGACATGTGAAGAAAAGACAGTCATGTGAATGTCACTTTTTCTTTAGCTGTCCTCTTGGGTCGGGGCATATCTCTATCCCTACCATTTGTTCACTATCCCATTCTCAATTTCAACATTTTTGAGATTCTTTCTTTTTTCTCGTTATATTTAATTTTATTCCTCTATTCTATACATTTATGTAATGTAATCTATAGATATGTTCAAATAATTCTATAGAAAATTCCAATGACACAGCTTGCAATTTTAGCCTTTTTTTTTCTGGTTCACCTTCCTTTTAGAGCTATTTTTATTTTATTTTAAATAATGCAATTTATTTATTAAAAGTAAAGAACTACGAAGAGTGTACATGAACGTTTCTATTTTTCCTTTTTCTTGTGATTATATAGATCGATATCATCAATTAACAATTAGAGGTATTGATTATTTATCCTGTTATATTGTCCTTGTAAATTAAATCGATGTCCTATGACTAGGAAAGTAAATGTTCTGTGACAATGTAGACAGAAGATATGAATTTACACTACATACAATACAAAGTCACTCTTCAACTAGAGTCAACGATAAAATTTATTAAGGAGATAGTGCAAACAAATGTCTGAATCGTACATATCAACCACAAACTCGAATATGATAAGATGATGAACACTAACAAGATAAAAAAATGAAAGTAAATTACTCGAACAAACGATCCTCACCAATTCAATAATCATCTCAAACGAGGATAAATTGGGCTGCAACAACTCCAACAATGCACGATAGTGCTACGGCGTTGTTTCTGAAAGCTCCGGAACCTGGTGTGGCCATTGTCGGTGGCATGGGTCCTGGAGAAGCTGCAGATTCCATTCCCGGAGGCATTGGTGGTGAAGCTGTATCGGGAACTGGTAATGGGCTTGGGCTTGGGGCCATTGGGCTTGTAGATGGAGTTGATGGCATCATTGGGGGTGAAGCCATAGACATTGGTGGTGGAGCCATGGACATTGGTGGTGGAGTCATCATAGGCATAGGAGGTGGAGTCATCGTAGGCATGGGAGGAGGAACCGTGGTTCGACCGCCAGTAGACATAGGTGGCATGGACATTGAGCCAGAAGGAGCCATCATTGGAGCTTGAGCTAAAGAGAAAGGAATTAAAACCATAGACAATGCGAGCAATAGAAAGGCTTGTGAAGAAGAAGAAGAAGAAGAAGAAGAAGAAGCCATGGTTATGTGTGTTGTGTAAGATGAATAGTGTGGTTTAAGTAAAGTGATATATAGAGAGTTATGTGAAATAAGATAGTGGGAGAGAAAAGTGAAGGTTATTTGTGTATATTATGATATATATTAGAGTTTTTTTGTTTTGTTTTGGGACGGTTGTATATATTGTGTGAAACGTATCAATCGATGGATAGGTATGAGATGCGGATTAAATTTCATCCTCATATTAGAAAAAGAGAGGAAATTTCCAAACTGAAAATTTCTTTGTAGGTACGAATATAATAAGTCAATTTTAAATTTTATTCTTTATTTCTCTTATAGCGGAACAATCAATCAAATTCACGGGATGGTTTTTAAGGGCCCATGTCGAATTTATCATAAACAGGTCACTAATGATGTTAGCCATTGACATACAAGAACGATGATTATTATTATTATTAGAAAGAATGACTGAGATAGTAGGGTAATTATTCAAATAATTTTTAAAAATTCAGGAAAAAAAAGTGGAAAATATTCTTAAGGTATCATTTTAGTAAAATTTGGTTAACTTTGGTAAAGTTTGGGTGATCTTGGTTAATCTTATTGATTAAAGTGAATAAAAGAAGGGAAAGAGCTATTGTTTCCGATCATTTTGTTTCCGCACGAGAGATCCGTTAGGGCGATCACCTCGGAATCCAATCCTATGACGAATCTTGAAGCTTAAATGCGTTCCCTGATTTATTTAGGGGCCTAGGTGACATCATGTAGCCGTTTTGATTAAAAAAGAATATGGGACCTTTTCTCCTCGGGACCACTTCTGTCTGCGGGACCACATCTGTTTCGGGACCACGGCTGACCGTGGGACCACCAATGCCTCTCTTCTCCAAACGGCTAATTGACTAGGGTTGGGTCTTCCTTTATTTGCATATAAATATACCCTAAAGAGTTTGTAAAAAGACTTAAGAAAATCAATGAAATTTCTTCATCTAATTCTCTCTTGATTTTATATTCTTAACACATGAATCTTCATCTCTTTCTTTCAAATTGTATCATGGTATCAGAGCAATAAAGATCTTATTTTTCTCTTAATCTCTACTCTCAATCTCTTCTTATATTCCGTCTCAATCTTTAGCCTAAACATTTCTTTCTCCCTTTAAGACGCCATGAAATCTCATAAAGGAGCTTGTATTCATGTGATACTTAAGGGGTCAAACTATATGTTGTGGTCAAGAACCGCAAGAATGACCTTGAGTAGCCGTGGATTGTGGAGTCATGTCGAACATCCACAAGACAAAGCCTCATGTGTAGCCGACAAGGGAAAAGGAAAAGAAGGAACTTCCAATGTGGTAGCTTCCAATGATGACAAATGTTTTCAAGAAGATCAAATTGTGATGGCGATAATAACAGCCTCTGTTGACCCTTATCTCCTTGAATCATACTTCTTTTGTAAAACTGCCAAGGAACTATGGGACACCCTCAAGAAAGTCTATGCAAATGTCTCCAATCTCACTCGGGTTTTTGAAGTCAAGAGAACTCTCAACTCACTTAGGCAAGAAGATATGGAATTTGAGGACTATTTTGGAAAGCTAAGAGTTCTTTGGTCAAAACTTGAAATGTTGAGGCAAAACCACAGATCCCCTTGTTCAAAATACAAGACGTGAGCAAAATAATGTATTTGGTCTACTTGGAGGATTAAATACGGGTTACAATGATCTTGTCAATTCTATCTTAAGGGAAAAGAGTATTCCAAGTGTGGATGAGTTGTGTGCTCAAGTTCAAAATGAGCAAGGAAATATTGGTCTTGTAAATGAAAAAGGGAGCTCATCACCGTCCACAAGGTGAATTTCAAGAATGATGACAAGCGGAATGTCGTGTGTAAACATTGCAAAAAGAAGGGCCACACCAAAGAAAAATCTTGGATCCTTAATCCTCATCTTAAACCAAATAAGTGGAGAGAACAAAAGGCAAAAATGGTGCAAGGAGAAATTATTGAGGATGAAAAGGCGAAAGGTTCTAAAACCGGAGGAGCAACAGCCATTAATGCTAAGTCTCATGGAGATCTTGTAAGAAGATCCGATCTTGATGAAATCATCAAGGCCATTGCCAATCTAATGGATTCCACTATCTCTTATCTTTCTCAAAATTCTTTAAATTCCTTAATTGTTGATTTCGATGCTTCACACCACATGATAAGCAATCGTAGGTTGATTGAAAATGTTAAGCCAACCGTAGGAAATGTCATTATTGCTATTGGGGGAAAGTACCAATTCAAGGAATATGAGAATGTTAAGCCAACCGTAGGAAATGTCATTATTGCTATTGGGGGAAAGTACCAATTCAAGGAATATGAGATTTGAATTTTATTGATAGAAAAACCAAAGCTTTCTATATGCCAAGTTTCACATCAAATCTCCTTTCGGTTAAGAGAACCACATCCGATTTAAATTGTTATAATATATTTGGTCCTAACCATGTTCAATTTCAGGATATCAAGAGTGGAAACACACTTGGAGGAGGAAGAGATAAAGATGGAGTATATGTTTTAGAAGAATCTTCACCAAATTTATCTCACTATATTTCCGTTAGCAATTTAAATTTAAATGTTGGATCTTGTTTTAACTCGGTTTGGCATGCTAGATTGGGTCATCCCCATTCTAGAGCCTTAAGTTTAATTTTACCTAAGATTTCATTTGCTCATATTACTTGTGAGGCTTGTATCTTATGCAAACATTGCAAACCAATCTTTCCAAAATCTAGTACTATTTATGAGAAATGTTTTGACTTAATTCACTCAGATGTGTGGACATCACCTTGTTCATTTAGGGATAACCTCAAGTATTTTGTGACATTCATTGATGAAAAATCAAAATACACTTGGGTAACCTTGATGGCTTCCAAAGATCGTGTGTTTGATGTCTTCATCAATTACCAAAATTATGTGATTAACCAATTTAACTCAAAAATAAAGGTACTACAATCGGATAATGGAGGTGAATACACAAGCACCAAATTCAAAGATCACTTGAACAAGTATGGAATAATTCATCAAACGAGTTACCCTTATACCCCACAACAAAATGATGTTCCAGAAAAGGAAAAATCGACACCTTATGGAAGTAGCAAGAGACATGATGTATCACATGAAAGTACCAAAACGATAATGGGGAGATGCGGTATTAATAACATGTTATATCATCAACCGAATCCCAACTAAAGTTCTTCAAGACTCGGCACCATATGAGGTACTCAATGGTTCAAAACCGTTTATTGAGCATCTAAGAGTATTCGGTTGTGTGTGTTTTGTTTTAATTCCAGGTGAACAACACACAAAACTAGATGCCAAGAGCATAAAGTGTGTATTTCTTGGATATTCAACAACACAATAGGGGTACAAGTGCCTTGATCCAATCAATCAAAGGATATATGTCTCTTGGATGTCAAGTTGTTAGAGGATAAAAACTATTTTGATAATACAGTGGGATGATCTTAAATATCTTACAAACTCAACACAAGATGAAAGTGAAAGTCTCCGACTCCTCCTTCAAGATATTGGTGAAAGAGAACAATCATCCCCGAACATGCCATCACCAAGAGACGGATGTAATACCGAAACATGAAATGAAATGCATGAGGCACCGAGTGATCCATCATTAACCTCAACAATCCAAGGACCAAGAATAGTTGATGATAGTGAGTCAATTCAAGAAGAACCAGATTATACCGAACCACATGTAACTCATGGTCCGGTTAGTATCACTCAGTCTGAAACTGCGGCACAACCTTTAAGGCGTAGTACCCGACTAAGGAAACCGGTGGTCTACTACAACAATAATGTAGTTGCTCATCTAACTCAAGTGGTTTGTTATCTTGACCTTGTACCTTATGATCATCAAGTGTTTCTTGGAAAAATTGAACTTGAACAAATTCCTAAGAGCTATAAGGAGGCAAGAGACCGAAAGGAATGGAGAGATGCAAACATGGATTAATGCAATGCTATGGACAAGAACCATACATGAGATGAACAGTAGCAATTTACGGTCTTAACAATCTCCTCGGGCATGGTACCATAAGTTGAGCTTCTCTCTCTGAGATTTTGGCTTCCATATGTCGGAAGCGGATCACACTCTCTTCACATCGAATGGCCTGAATGGTATGATTATGGTCTTTATTTATGTTGATGACTTGATCATTACCGACAATGACAAGGACGGTATTTCCCCAACCAAAACTTATCTTAAAAGTATTTTTGACATTAAGGAACGTGGGGAATTAAATTACTTTCTTGGATAGAAGTGTGTCAGTATTCGGACGGCCTCTTTCTTTCTCAACAAAAGTACACTCTTGATCTTGTTCATGAGAGAGGAAATATAGGTTCCAAGAATGCCAAAACACCTCTTGAAGATGGCTTCAAGGTCAGTCGAAAGGGGGAGCAAGATGATACACTTTACATGGATGCACCTCAATAAAGAAGACTTGTGGGAAAACTAATTTATTTGGCAATCACAAGGCCGAACATATGCTATGTGGTGAATCAAGCGAGTCAACACATGAAAAACCCTACAATATATCATTGGAATATGGTAGAACGAATCTTAAGCTACTTGAGAAGAAGTCAAGAACGTGGAATTTGGATGGGAAAGAATAATGATACTAAGATTTTTGGCTATTGTGATGCGGATTGAGTTGATGATCAGAAATCTACAACGGGTTATTGTACATTCATTGGAGGAAACTTAGTAACTTGAAAGACTAAAAAACAAAAAATAGTGTCATGCTCAAGTGCGGAAGCCGAATACCGGGCTATGAGAAAGCTTACAAGTGAGCTAACATGGTTGAAAGAACTACTCAAAGATCTTGGCATTGAATCATCTAAACCTATCATTATGCATTGTGACAACCAAGCTGCTACCCACATCGCGTCGAACTCCGTGTTTCATGAAAGAACAAAACACATTGAGATAGATTGTCACAAGGTTCGTGAGAAGATTGAAGAAGGTGTAACACTTCCATGCTACACCAAAAGTAAAGACCAATTGGCAGATGTATTTACTAAAGTTGTGAGTCTTAAAGTTTGTGAACACATATATCCCAAACCAGGACTCATGGACCTTATCCAACCTTGATCAAAGGTCCCCTTTCTCATAGATCACACACTCTTTTTCCCTTAGGAGAGTTTTCTCCCTAAGGTTTTTAATGAGGTGGGTTTGTGAGACTTCCAAGCTTAGTCGTCATTTCATTGCGACTAACCTTGAGGGGGAGTATTGATCAAAGTGAATAAAAGAAGGAAAAGAGCTATCGTGGGTCACAAGGTTGGAAATCGTTGGGGCGCTTAGTCGGGAATCATCAAGGTGCAAGATCAGAACTCGGGAATCGTCGGGGCATAAGATTGGGACTCGAGAGGCGTTGGGTTGCAGACTCCCCGAGGACAAAAGACGCTGGGGAGCCAAATCCCCGATGTCAGAAGGCGCTTGGTGGATTGCGGAACGTCAGGGCGCAGATCACCAGCACCTGGAATGCAAACACCCCAGACGTACCAATCGAATCGTTTTGTCTTTGTACGAGAGATCCGTTAAGGCGATCACCTCATGATCCAATCCTATGAAGAACCATGAAGCTTAAAGGCCTTCCCTGATTTATTTAGGGGTGTAGGTGACATCATGTAGCCGTTTGGATTAAGGAAGAATATGGGACCACTTCTCACCGGGACCACTTCTGTCCACGGGACCATCGGTGCCTCTCTCCTCCAAACGGCTAGTTGATTATGGTTGGGTCTTCTTTTATTTGCATATAAATATACACTAAAGAGTTTGTAAAAAGACTTAACAAAATCAATGCAATTTCTTCATTTAATTATCTTTTGATTCTATATTCTTTACACATGAATCTTCAACTCTTTCTCTCAAATTCTTTCAAATCTTGATAGAGTTTGGCTGAGCTTTGTAAGAAGAAAGCTCAACCAAGATCTGCCACACATTGGCAGACCTTCGTAAGAAGAAAGGTCATAGTAACTGATATACCTCGTTTATACTGACTTATAGCTTACTAATTCATATGTTTTCTTTAGTCTTTGTCGTGTTTTAAGAGTCCTTTCAGGTACAAAACGCAAGGATACTTTGGATTCCACATGCTCAGCAAGATTGAAGCTTAACTTTGGATTTTTCCACTACGAGATAAAGGATCGATCGATCAACACCAAGATCGATCGATCACAACTTCAAAAAGAGAAAACTACGCTCGATACATTGAATGAATCCTCATGCCTAACACAATCGACCTTCATCCATCTATATCGTGCACACGATCCACTACACGACCGAGCACCCAAAGATCAATCGAGCAATGTAGGAAGAAGTTACGCACGATCCTTTGCACGATTTGGAAGCTTCACGATTGATTGAAATACATTGATCGATCGAGCAGTTGAAGGATCGATCGATCAATGACCCTGTGAAGCAAAAACCAGATTTCCTTATTTTTGTACCAGTTCGATTTACTCTATATATTAGGTCAAAAACACGTTTTTAAGATAGTCTTTTGGCAGACAAAAAAGACACATAATTCTATTGTAACCTAGAGGAGAAGAATTTGGATCTCTACACCATTGGAGAAGAATTCCTAAACCTCTATTCTATCTATTTTGAGTTTTCAATGAAATTCTTTACAATTGCTTGCTCGTTCTGTATTTCCATGTATGAGTAGTTTATAATCAAGTTTCGGGTGTTCTAAAGATCTCAATGGATATAAGGGTGAGGAACAAATAGGTTTTAAATATGGAATCTCAGCCTAGAAACATGGTTAATGCTTAGTTTAGAGTAGTTAACTAATCTATGATCTTAGGTTACTTATTATCCCAAAAGTTTAATAAGAATCATAACCTTTCTAGGTGAGCAACTCCTTCACTACCAACGAGAGTTGATGTTAGGTTGGGTTGTGGACACTTAAGAACTGTTAATACCGCATGGTTAGAATTCTAGAACCAACGATAGTTAGGATCTCTTGAATCTAAGCATAGTGATTATCACTGCAAGAGTGGGTTAGTCAATTATTATTTCTTAGTCAAGAACGGAATTGAACTTTCCTGAATAGATTTCTCATCCTAATCTTGATTTCCTTATGAATTCCCTAAGCTTGATGTTTTCTAAATGTTGTTTACATCAAATTTCTTAGTTATAATCGATTCCAATCAAAATACCCATCGACTTAGCTCTAGTTAAATAATTCAATCGTGAGTGTGATAATTGGTCTTTGTGGATTTGATCCCTAAATACTATTTCGTTTGCTGTGCACTTGCAGTAGGATATGCGGTAAAAACTCGTGTTATCAAGTTTTTGGCGCCGTTGTCGGGGACCAACAACGTTACCTTTCGATTATTTATTGAGTTAGAGACTAAGACACCTTTGTTTACCTTTTGTTTTTATTCCTTTGTTTTGTTTTTCAGGTTTGATCTTAGAATGGCTGATAGAGAGGAAAGTATAGCTGATTCCACGAGTCAGGAAGCTACATTAGAATAGTGAAAGCGAGAGATTGAAGTGCTGAAACGGGAAAGAGATGCTAGAACAGAACATATGCCAAGACGAGCTATCGGTAAAATAGGAACTCCTCACAACTACTATCTATGTCGATCTGCTACGAGTTGAGTCCGCCTCTGATAGCATTAGTTATCAGTTTACCTTCCACGGTTTCCCTGCTGAAAACCCTATAGATCATCTCGAAAACTTAGAGGAAATCTGTAGTACGACAGCACCTAGAGGGTCCCCTCTAGACTATGCTAAGTGCAAACTTTTGAAGTTTTCTTTGGAAGGAAAGGGGACCAAATGGCTTCAGTCTTTACCAGCAGGATCGTGAACTTCATCAGAACAAGTTAGAAACAAGTTTCTGGACCACTTCTTTACAAAAGAAAAGACTGCTAAGTTGAAGAACCAGATCTCAAACTTTCATCAAAGAGATAATGAGTCTTTTGGAGAAGCATGGGATAGGTTGAAAGGATATAGAAGGGATTTTCCACACCATGGTTTCAGCGATTAACAAGTTCTGAACTTCTTCTATAGCGGATTGAGTTGGAGTTTCAAGAAGCTACTTAATGCTTCGAGCAAGGGAGATTTCACTACAAACACGAGTGAGAGCGCCTTCCAACTGATTGAGAATTTGGCTGTGAGTACAAGAGATTTACGGGATCACAAAGACTCTTCATCTTAGATGGATATAATCGTAGGGATAGGTGAGAAGTTGGATTAGTTCATAGCTTCAAGTGAGTTTAAGAGGAAGTCTGTCAAGCTTTATTCATAATAGAAGAAACCTAATCTTCAGGACCATCAATCTGAAGTACTTTACACCGAGCAAAATACTACAACAAGTCCTACTCCGTCATCTATTGACGAGATTAAAGCTTTATTGGAGCAGGTCATTCAGGGACAATCTAAGACTACGTTTTAAATCAATAATCAGATGTGAGTGATGTACTCGGAGTTGAGTTCCAGGATTGATTATGTTATGTCTAGGGTGGAAAACACGACATTTCCTCTGAGTTCGAATGATGATCATCAAGCTTGTGATGTTGTTATGTTGAGAAGTGGTAAGAAGCTTGAAGCAAACTTCCAAAAATCGAGACAAGAAAGAGTAGTGGTCAATGTTGAGGATGATAGAGCTGAAGAGATTTATGAGGAAACAGCCACACCGACGCCAATACCATAGCAGTTTCCAACACCTGAGAAAGAACCATTGCCAGCATCCATACCTCGTAAGCAATCGGCAGCACCTGAGAGATCATACGTACCAGTACCACCATATCCCATCCTACCAAAGAAGTCTAAAAAGGATTTGGAGAACGCCAAGTGTAAGGAGTTATTATCAGATTTATCTATTTGGCTACCTTATGTCGATGTCTTGCAGATGAAACCTTCACTTAAGAACTATGTCAAAAGCCTAGTGACAAAAAAGTTCATAGGAGAAGAAAGAGTGATGATGATTACACAAGATTGCAGTTCTAGACTGCAAAATCAGCTCCCTAAGAAAGAAAGAAGATATTGGGCAGTTTGTCCTTTCAGTTCAGATAGGTTATGTGACCTTTGTGCGTTCATTGTGTGATCTAGGCTCTAATGTAAACCTAATGCCATATTCTGTAGACCATTCAGCGAAATTTCCAGTGGGTATTTTAGATGATCTTGATGTTGAAGTTGGGAATGCATTAATACCAACATATTTTGTAGTGCTTAAACTAGATGAAGAACCTAAGGATCCTCTCATCTTAAGTCGACCTTTTCTCAGAACAGTAGGTGCTATGATTGATGTCAGGAATGGAAGAATCAATCTACAGCTAGGGGATATGAAGATGAGATTTGAGATGGACAAGATGCTGAAGAAACCGGTGTTGAATGGCATGAATTTTTCTGTTGATACTTATGAAGAAATTGCAGAAGAATTAAACGAAGAGATGTTTATTAAGGACCCTCTTGAGCTGGCACTTACAAGGATAGAGTCTTAATGTGGGTTTGCAAACGACGAAGCAACAAGTTATACTAGAATGATGGATTTGTGTAAGCAGATTGAGGGGATGATAGCCTATGCAGTTTTAGACCCTCCAAAACCGTCCATACCTTCAGCCTTGACCGACCCTTGGAGTGAGTAAAAAGCCCCCATAGTTGAGCTTAAGACTCTCCTAGTAGGGCTAGGGTATGTGTTTCTCGGTCCTAATTCTATTTATCCTGTAATCGTTAATGCTAAGTTGAATGGTTCTAAAACGGAAACGCATATTAGAGAACTTAGAAAGTATCGTAGGGCTATAGGTTATCCATTAGATGATATCCCTGGTATTTCACCTGAGTTATGCATGCATAGGATACATCTGATCGATGAGTCTAAGATTTCTATAGAGAACCAAAGGAGGTTGAATTCAAATCTAAAAGAAGTTGTCAAGAAAGAAATAATGAAACTATTAGAAGCAGGGATCATATATCCTATATCCAATAGCAATTGGGTCAGTCCAGTCCATGTTGTACCTAAGAAAGGAGGCATTATTGTGGTCAATAATGAGAATAATGTATTGATACCTACTAGAACTGTTAGGTCATAGGATGTGTATTGATTTCAGAACTTTAAATTTCCCAACTAAGAAGGATCACTTTCCTATGCCCTTCATGGATCAAATGCTTGAGAGATTGGCTAACCATTCTTATTATTGCTTTTTAGATGGTTATTCAGGTTTCTTTCAGATTCCCATTCATCCAGACGACCAGGAAAAAATATGACTTTTACATGTCCCTATGGTACATTTGCATATCGCAGAATGCCATTTGAGTTATGCAATGCTCCAGCTACTTTTCAAAGATGCATGATGTCGATTTTCACTGATATGATTAAGGATATTATGGAAGTTTTTATGGATGACTTTTCTCTGTAAGGTTCTTCTTCATCTGGTTGTCTTTCTAATTTGTGTAGGGTTCTCCAACGTTGTCAAGACAAACATCTAGTGCTCAATTGGGAGAAGTGTCATTTCATTGTTACAGAGGGGATTGTACTCGGTCACAAGATATAAGGAAAAGGGATCAAAGTTGACAAAGCGAAGATCGAGGTAATGACAAGCTTAAAATTGCCAACCTCGGTCAAGGAGATCAGAAGTTTTCTCGGTCACGCCGGTTTCTACAGGAGATTTATTAAGGATTTCTCGAAGATAGCCAGACCACTCACTCAATTGCTATGCAAGGATGTTAAGTTTGAGTTTACCAAGGAGTGTGAGAAAGCTTTTCTGACCTTGAAATGAGCTTTAGTTAGTGCACCAATAATTCAACCACCATATTGGGAATTACCTTTTGAGATTATGTGTGATGCGAGTGACTATGCAGTTGGAGCTGTTTTGGGCCAGAGAAAAGACAAGAAGTTGCATGTAATCTACTATGTTAGTCGAACACTTGATGATGCTCAACGAAAATATGCAACTACAGAAAAAGAACTTTTGGCTATCGTTTTTGCCTTTGAGAAGTTCAGATCTTATCTTGTCGGTTCTAAGGTTATTGTACACACTGATCATGCTGCTCTTAAGTATCTCCTTTCCAAGAAAAATGCTAAGCCTAGGCGGCTTCATTGGGTGCTTTTGCTGCAAGAGTTTGATCTTGAGATCAAAAACAAAATAGGCGTATATAATGGAGTTGTAGACCACCTTTCGAAATTACGAATTGACGATTCCGTTCCCCTTGATGACAGATTACGGGAAGACAAGGTTTATCGTATACAATCTGCCCCTAAAGCTCGTCAGTTGCCTACTGATCCTCCTTGTGTTCCAGGCACTCCATGGTTTGCCGATTTTGCCAACTATCTCGCTGCAGATGTTAACCCTCCTGAGTTTCATGGTTACAGGAAGAAAAAGTTTCTAAGGGATGTCAGAAGATACTATTGGGATGCTCCATACTTATACAAACAATGCTCTGATGGCATTTTCAGAAGATGTGTTTCTGAAAGCAAGATTCCCGGTATATTATTTTATTGTCATGGTTCTTCATGCAGGTCATTTTGCTACCTTCAAGACTGTCGCAAAAGTTCTTCAATCAGGTTTCTAGTGGCCTACGATGTTTCGTGACACATACTCCTTTGTTTCATCATATGACTCTTGTCAGCGACAAAGTAACATAAGTAGAAGAAATGAGATGCCATATAACTTCATTCTCGAGGTTGAGGTGTTTGATGTTTGGGGAATCGATTTCATGGGACCTTTCCCTATCTCTTTTGGGAACCAATACATACTTCTTGCTGTAGATTATGTATCTAAGTGGGTTGAAGCAATAGTTAGTCCAACAAATGACGCCAAAGTGGTTATGAAGATGTTCAAGCATATCATATTTCTGAGGTTTGGTGTTCCGAGGATTGTGATTAGTGATGGTGGTTCTCATTTCATTAACCAAACTCTTAACAATCTTCTGAAGAAGTAAGGAATTCACCACAAGATTGCTACACCATATCACCCTCAAACAAGTGGTCAAGTTGAGATTTCTAATCGGGTGATCAAGAGCATTCTGCACAAAATCGTTTGTGCAACAAGGAAGGATTGGTCTACTAAGTTGGATGATGCTCTTTGGACTTTCAGAACCGCTTTCAAGACACCATTAGGAACAACTCCGTTCCATCTGTTGTATAGTAAATCCTGTCACCTTCCAGTCGAGCTCGAATACAAGGCTAATTGGGCTATCAAGCATCTCAACTATGACATCAAATCTGCCTCGGAAAGATGGTCACTGCAGCTACATAAAATTGAAGAGATCAGACACTTGGCTTATGACAACTCGAAAATTTACAAAGAACGAACAAAGGCTCCACATGATAAATGTATCCTTAACAGAAGTTTTGCTCCTAATGATAAAGTTCTTTTGTTTAACTCTCGTTTAAAACTCTTTCCTGGAAAGCTTACGTCAAGGTGGTCCGGTCCTTTCACCATCAAGGAAGTAAGACCGTATGAAGTTGTGGTTCTCCTCAACGAAAAGGGAGAAGAATTTGTAGTTAATGGACTGCGCTTTAAACCATATTTTGGTGCTCCAGACTAAGTCAATGAAGATTTCATCTCTTTGAATGATATAACTCCCCCATAGCATCCCTTTTAGTCAAGCTATAGAGTTTAAACAAGCGCTGCGTGGGAGGCAACCCACCAATAAGTTAGTTTTTGCTTTATTTTTCGTTGGCTTTAAGTCAGACTTGTCTTTTGTTTTCAGGAAACACGATACGAGAGCACCGCCCGATCGATCTACACAAGGACCGATTGTGCAACAAGGGATTAAAAAGCCGCACGATACGCCGATCGACCAAAACATGCAGCTCGATCGATCTGTAACCATGTTGTGTTAACGCACGATCCCTCGATCGAAAGTAACATGCTGCCCGATCGATCATCACCTATCATCTGTTTACGCCCGATCTGTTGACCGATTTTAGCTCATTATATCCCTTGATCTCCATGGATCGACTGAGCAAAGGTTGCTCGATCGATCGATATATCCAAGTGCGTTTTCCAAATCCTAAAGCAAATTTCAATTAATTCTTTTGATTACTTTAATTATTCCTCTCACCAATATTTACACCGGGACGGTGTGAAGTAAGTCTGGGGGATAACAGTTTGTTTTCTAATGAAGTTTCTTTCTTTTGTTTTGTTTTTGAGTCGAACATTGTTTTAGATAAGCTTTTGTCGGTTTAGGAACTATGACTTCCGAGGAATGGTACATTTCATAAGAGTTTAAGCTATCATTTGTCTGATTTTTGAAGAGCATTGTTGACTATTAGAAAACCCAGAGATTCATCAGTTGTTTGTCTTTCCCCCACTTCCTCTCGATTGTTTCAAAAATCTGGTATCAACTTCAAAATGTAACCTGATTTAATTTTCTTGTCTAGAGAGTTGGTATACAATATATCGGATTATTAGTCTCGGTTTTGAGAACCTTTCCCAAGGTTTGGTTTCTTTTTCTCAAAGTTTCGCGTACTTTAAGTTTCAACAATCGAAGTAAGCCTAGAGTAAAAGTTTCTAAATGACGCTGCTTGTTTTTAAGGTAAACTGGACGGTTCTGAAGATACGTCCAAGGACATAATCCTTTTTACTTTACTAACTTGCTTACTGAGAGAAACTCCAATGAAGCTACTCGTATAATACACCTTTGAAATTGCAAGAGGAAAAACTGCCGATAAAAAAATTACAATGATACCCTAGAAAAGTAGGGAGAAATCGGTTTGAAAAGAAAGGAATAAGAGGAAAGGAACCACTGTATGGATGGTACTTAGTATTGAGAATGAGTCCATGTGTCTTTTGATCGATATTCTCTGGATAAGACCGCACTTAGACTTATAAGAGGTTGGTATCGCGATTTACAACTTTTGGGTCTGATTTTGGAGTTAGGATGGACTAGTTGTTAAGTGTTGGGGAAGTATAAGTTGGTCTCTCTCTCTCTCATCGAATGAATCGAGCGTTCTTTGCTTAGGTTTCGAGGTGTTAGATTCCTATGAAGAATGAGTTCTTGAGTTTGTATATTTCTTTTAGATTTCGGTGTATTTGCTCGAGGACAAGCAAAAAGCCAAGTCTGGGGGAATTGATATACCTCGTTTATACTGACTTATAGCTTACTAATTCATATGTTTTCTTTAGTTTTTGTCGTGTTTTTAGAGTCCTTTCAGGTACTAAACGCAAGGATACTTTGGATTCCACATGCTCAGCAAGATTGAAGCTTAACTTTGGATTTTTCCACTACGAGATAAAGGATCGATCGATCAACACCAAGATCGATCGATCACAACTTCAAAAAGAGAAAACTACGCTCGATACATTGAATGACTCCTCATGCCTGACACGATCGACCTTCATCCATCTATATCGTGTGCACGATCCACTGCACGACCGAGCACCCAAAGATCGATCGAGCTATGTAGGAAGAAGTTACACACGATCCCTTGCACGATTTGGAAGCTTCACGATCGAATGAAGAAACATTGATCGATCGAGCAGTTAAATGATTGATCGATCAATGACCCTGCGAAGCGAAAACTAGATATCCTTGTAACCTAGAGGAGAAGAATTTGGATCTCTACACCATTGGAGAAGAATTCTTAAACCTCTATTCTATCTATTTTGAGTTTTCAATGAAATTCTTTACAATTGCTTGCTCGTTCTGTATTTCCATGTCTGAGTAGTTCAAAATCAAGTTTAGGGTATTCTAAAGATCTCAAAGGACATAAGGGTGAAGAACAAATCGGTTTTAAGTATGGAATCTCAGCCTAGAAACATGATTAATGCTTAGATTAAAGTAGTTAACTAATCTATGATCTTAGATTACTTATTATCCCATAAGTTTAATAAGAATCAGAACCTTTCTAGGTGAGCAACTCCTTCCCTACCAACGAGAGTTGATGCTAGGTTAGATTGTGGACACTTAAGAACTGTTAACACGGTATGGTTAGAATTCTAGAACCAACGAGAGTTAGGATCTCTAGAATGTAAGCATAGTGATTATCGCTGCGAGAGTAGGTTAGTCAATTATTATTTCTTAGTCGAGAATAGAATTGAACTTTCCTGAATAGAATCCTCATCCTAACCTTGATTTCCTTATGAATTCCCTAAGCTTGATGTTTTCTAAATATTGTTTACATTAAATATCTTAGTTATAATCGATTCCAATCAAAATACCCATCGACTTAGCTCTAGTTAAATAATTCAATCGTGAGTGTGATAATTCGTCTTCGTTGATTCGATCCCTAAATACTATTTCGTTTGTTGTGCACTTGCAGTATGATATAGGGTAAAAACTGTTGGGAATGTCGTGCAATCATTTGCACTTACTCGTGTGGTCGGTTCTAACATCGAGATTAGACAAAGTCATATGGTACTAGGGGTTGTAATGGCTTGCTAGAGTCCACTTATAATCTGTGAGTTGAGATACTCATTGCTAGTACTATATGATCATATTGGGTCACACACCTAGGCAAATGGAGATAATTCAATAGGGAATGATCATTATAGAAATGATTCATGACTTGAGCGTAATAATACATGGTTTCGGATGAGAACATGTGTTTTGGGCCAGACCTAAATTAATCATAACTCAACTAGGAATTAATTAGGTGTTTTAGGCAGGGCCTAAATTATTCCTAATTCGACTAGGAATTAATTAGGTGTTTTGGGCTGGGCCTAAATTAATCCTAGTTCAACTAGGAATTAATTAGGTAACTTAAACTCCCTATATATGATATATGACACGTTTTTGATGAGATAAGAAACCCTAGCCGTTGATGCACAAGTTAAAATCCTAAGAGAATTGCACACAAAGTTCTAGCAAACTTCCCTCCTACTTGCGTGCGTGTGGACTATCAATAAAGGTGCTACAGTTTGAGCACTTGCTGATCTCATACATGATCTTATATCCGCTGCACTAACCAAACTTCAGGTATAATCGAGTTCTCTATTTATCATATTCATTTAAGTTACTACAAGACCTAGGTCTTAGGGTTTTGCTAGATTAGTCAATTGATAATACATGACCTATGGCGGTCCGATGAGCCTAAGTGCCAGAGGAAAGTTCAACTACTTCATTTCACTTGACTTCAGTAGATACGGTTATGTCTATTTAATGAGACACAAATCAAAATCTTTTGAAAAGTTCAAAGAGTTCCAAAATGAAGTACAAAATTAACTTGGCAAGAGTATTAAGGTTCTTCGATCTGATCGAGGAGGTGAATACTTAAGTCAAGAGTTCAGCGACCATCTGAGAGATTGTGGAATTATTTCACAATTCACTCCACCTGGAACACCACAATGGAATGGTGTGTCTGGGAGGAGGAATCGAACATTACTTGACATGGTTCGATCAATCGAACATTACTTTAAGAAATTCGATAATTACCAATTGACTAATCTAGCAAAACCATAAGCCCTAGGTCTTGTATTAACTTAATTGAATCTGATAAATAGAGAACTCGATTATACCTGAAGTGTGGTTAGTGCAGCGGATATAAGATCAGGTATGAGATCAGCAAGTGCTCCAAGTGTAGCACCTCTATTGATAGTCCACACGCATGCAAGTAGGAGAGAAGTTTGCTAGAACTTTGTGTGCAATTCTCTTAGGATTTTGACTTGTGCATCAGCGGCTAGGGTTTCTTATCTCATCAAAAACGTGTCATATATCATATATATATATATAGGGAGTTTAAGTTAACCTAATTAATTCCTAGTTGAACTAGGATTAATTTAAGCCCAGCCCAAAACACCTAATTAATTCCTAGTTGAATTAGGATTAATTTAGGCACAACCCGAAACACCTAATTAATTCCTAGTTGAATTATGATTAATTTAGGTCTAGCCCAAAACACATGTTTTCATCCAAAACCATGTATTATTATGCTTAATTCATGAATCATTCCTATAATGATCATTCCCTATTGAATTGTCTCCATTTGCTTAGGTGTGTGACCCAATAGGATCATATAGTACTAGCAGTGAGTATCTTAACTCACAGATTATAAGTGGACTCTAACAAGCCATTACAACCCCTAGTACCATATGACTTTGTCTAATCTCGATGTTAGAATTGACCACACGAGTAAGTACAAATAATTGCAGGACATTCCCAACAAAATATACATTGTAGAGTTAGGTAGAGTTATATTTTCCATGTTGAATTAAGCTAAACTAACATCAAAATTGGACGCATGCAAGCACAACCAAAGTCAACCAAACTCCGCCACAGTGTGGCAGAGTTTGACTGATCTTGGCTGAGAATACTGAAGATCAGCCAATGTCCACCAATGTATGGCGGATCTTGGCTGATCTTCTTACAGACCTTACCAATCTCAGCTAATATCCTCAATAGTGTGACAGAGTTTGACGTATATTGATTAAGCTTACTTTGACAAAACTATTTACAAAGTTAATTGAAGCGTTATTGAAGCAAAATTAATACATTAGTGGTTATAAAATAGATATGTATACAAAGTTAATTGAAACCATACACAAAATTAATTAATTGCAATACAATGGAAATAGTTATTTAAAGTCATATACACAGTTAATTACAAAGTTAATTAAAGCCATATACACAACCATATACAAAGTTAATTTTTAAATACACATATATGCAAAGTTATAAAAGCCATATAAACAAATAATTACTTCCACTGCAAAAATACCCCTTGTAACGTGGTAATGAGTACTTGGTTATCAACATTTTTAAACCGCGGATAAGGATATGTGCATGAAATTATCTCTCGAAGTGGGAGCTCATCCATGACCTCAAGGGCGAATTTCAGGCGGAGAAAATGGACGAACTTATCATCTAATCCCCTAAAGTCATGTCCAAGGGCTACACACTCAATAAACTTGAGGGTGTAAATGCCACAATCACACGATTATTCATTGATCGGGGTTCCATTCTCCCTGGTGATAGTGAAAGCCCTCACCGTAGTCCCTTTCTGTAACTCAAGAGCTAACATGGACCTCCGCAAATAGGGTATCATCCTCGAGTATGACCTGCTTGCAAAAAAACATAAGAAAACAATATCAGCCATGATCAGCCAAGATCAGCCAAGATTAGCCAAGCTCAGCCACGATCAACCAAGATAAACCAATATAAACCATACCTACAGAGTCAATCAGTACCTGATGCGGTACGGCTAAGGTAGAAGGATCGTAGATTTTAACAGCCTCTAGTAGTAAATCGATCTCCAAGGCTACCCAATGGATATTGTTGGTGTTATGACATACGTACTAGGTGTCCACAGCTCGATACACTGCTTGTTCATAGGAAACTATACATGGGCTTCACCGGCTTACATTTCCCGCATAAATTCTTCGAACATATACTTCTGCGGATTTGTCATGAAGGACTCGTATTTCAAACAAAAATAGACACATTATGAAGGGTCAAGCAACGCTATCAGATCACTCTTGTACGGAGTTGGAGTCTGCATATGTCTTCTACAAAATATATTCAAAGCGCTACTCATATGTTGCAAAACAAATGTAAATTATAAGCATAACCAAAGTATGCCAAAGTCAGCCAAAAACAGCCAAAGTCAACCAAAAGTAACTAAGGAACTTACTTTAGATGATCAGGTCAAGAAAGTGTTGGGGACACACAACGTAGGCTCTCAGACATTTGAGAGGCGTTCCCATTTATGGTAAGTTTTATTTTCAAACTTAAGTATTTATTAAATATAATTTTCACAATGTCTTCTATTTTTGTAGACTATTAAAAATGGTTAGACTTGGTGGAGAGAGTGATGCAGAAGGAGGAAATCCTGACCAACCTCACTCAGGAAGGAACAAGATCTTCGGTTGTGCTTACTCGGGATGACATCAATTCGATCGTCGTAGATATATAATTTTAATCCAATACTTCATTATCTTAAATGATGTTAAATGAAGTTTATAAACTTTTAAATACACAAAACTTCGTGCAGCAAGGGACAACAATTTGGACTCGGTAAGATTATCACACCAGACGGGATGCTGTCTCTTGTTCAACTCGAGTAAGGGCGTAGGTCTTTCACAGGGAGAGCGACAAGAACTAGCAGATCTTCAGGTAAACCACGAGCAGTTGGCATTGGTCCAAAAGGATTCTATTGAGACCCTCCATGAGACTCATGCCACACTACGATCGTATCAGGAGAGGCTACAGAGGAATGACGCTGAAATGGCCAGATTCGCCCGAATAATCGGTAATCTCCCGTCTTTCCTGAGCCAGACACAGACCCAAAATCTGGAGATGTAGTGTAGTGTAGTATAATACCGTACTAATATTTAAATGTTTATATTTTAACACATTTTTAAAAAATTATATAATTTTAAGAATGCCTCTACTTTATATAATTTATATAATTGCAAGTTTATATAATTGCAAGTTTTTTGCATTTACTTAGATGTTTTCTTTTAAGAATGCCTCTATAATGACACAATTTATTATTGTTTTAAGGGTTGATGAAGCACTCATGATTGAAAAGATACCATTGGAAGAGCTTTGTTCAGTTATCTCTATGACCAGTTTCATTTTTGCGTTTTCGAAACTTATAAAAAACCAATCAGGAGGAGTTTAAGATGAAGTTGAGTTGGGAACAACAAATTTTTTTCGAAATTGTTAGGTCAAAAGGACTTAGAGATATCCGAATTAGGTCAGGTGGAGCAACATTGAAATGCTCCGGTATTTTAACTTTGGACTTAAAATGTTGGCTGAAAGGTCCTTAGTCCGTATAACGCCAAACGAAACCGTAGAGATGTACGATTTGCTAGTTAAGTTGTGATTATAAATTTCATTCTTTTCAAAAATGTTTTCAGATCTTAACTTTATAAATTTTTAACTTATACCAATGTACCCAAATAAGTTTTCCAACTAAATCTCTATTAATACATACAATTTTACAAACAAAACACGACCATATTTTTCTTTTCTTTTGTTCTTTTATATTAATTATTAAAGGTGCGATTGTTTAAGCGTAAACACAATAAAAATCGTAAATGAGCACTGATTGAGAGAAAAAAGTTTCAATAAATGAATCACATTCAATACAAAACTAATAATTACAAAATTTATACACATTT
>JAKUCM010000675.1:0-67806 GCA_023374145.1 Lepidium sativum | reverse complement strand
TATGTAATCTTGTATCTCCTTCTCGCACTTTATTGGTATCATGTCTTGTTATGCAAATATCAAAATTAACAAAATTATCAAATTATAACATAATAAAATTATCAAATTATAACATTTACCACTTAACAATATAATATAAGGAGTTATTCAGACACGTGACCAACCCACAAAATTAAATCTTTTCCAATTTTAGGCATGTGTCATATTTTTGCATATCTTTTCTTTGAACTTCTGTACTTTCTGTATTTCTATTCAGACCACTCTCAATAAACATAAAGCATTCAAGAAACCCATTAAATTTTTTATCATTAAAATATTAATAATTTTAAAATATTTTATTTTGAGATACTTGTGCTAGATTTTTACCTCCTTTGTTAAGAAATCTACATGATTTCTCCAAAATAAAATATTACTATTTTACTTTGATATTTTAAATCTATCAATAATAAAATATTATTTTATGTAAATTAAAATTGTACAAAAAAAACTGAATAGATAGCTAATATAATTTCACATTACACACAAAACGAAATAAAATATAGTAATTAAAAAGACAAACAAAATATTAAACATTGAATACCAAATAAAATAACCAAAATAATAAAGCAATCATATGCTTAATGTCCTAGATTGAGATTGCCTTGCCCATTTGATGTTCTTCTCTGCTGGTTTTTGTAATGATCTCAAAGACCTTGTATCATAATTTCGTCTCATTTTGTCTATATAGACAATAATTCGTTCAAATGTTAAAGATGAATGACAGAAATATTGATATCATGTAAGAGATAAATGACAAAAAATTTCATACCATGTAAGTGGCGGTTGAATGTACGAAAATTGTTAATGGTTGCACGGAAGCTAAATAGTTGGCGAACATCACCGAGCCTGTCCCCACATTCCCATGTCATATCATTGCTTAACAAACTCCATGTGTAGGCTCTCAACTTGAAAATATCCACAAACAGTTTCTTCAAATACCAAAGCACCCATCCCAAGATGTTCATTTGGGCCGTCCCCCTGCTGTTAATAACTGTTGTCAAAATAAATAACTATCACGTAAAAAACTATTACTGTCAATATAGATAAACATCATGTAAACCCTAAAATCAGCTATTTATTAAGAAAGATGGCAAGTGAAAATAACTATGATTAAAGAAAATAACTACGGTTTAGGTAACCATCACATAAGAAATCAATGTTGTCAATACAACATGGTTTTTTCAACGGATTTCTCCGATACAGAAAAAACCAAAATAATTTCAAATGAATAAAATATTAATGTATACCATGTTTATATATATATATATATATTTCTTATATAGTTTCTGAGCAATATAATAGTATTACTGTGTATATATTTTAGTTTGAGAAATTCATATAGCTTTACTACTGTTAATATGTTAATATTATTAATTTATATATTTTTTATTTTTAATGTTTTATAAGCTTTTTTGATTTTGTTTTTAACATTTTTTGAAAAAATAGATAGCATTAATAAAAAAAAGAAATATTTATGACAAATGATAAGAAACACAATGGTTTCTCACCAATATAAATATTCTTTATTATAACACCTTGTGTAGTGGAAAGAAAAAAAGGAAATAAGATTCTAAAAGTAAAAATCAATCATAAAGAGTATTTGAATAAAATATAAATTTAAATGATTTGCATAGAAATTTGTTAGTACGCTCACGCGCTAAGGGTGAAGACATCTATCTTAAGACCTAGAAAACCGAATACTTTTTTGTACTCATGTACGTCTTTCTAGATTTTAATATGGAAATTAGTGTAGTCAAATAACATGAACGAGCCAAACAAAATTCGCTTCAACCAAAGTCCTGATTTTGAATTTCCCTTTGCTTCATAGGCGTTTTACTCTTATTTCATGGGCCAACTGATTATCTTAATAGACCAATGAACATTTTTTTAATTTTTAACTGATATATTATCCTAATACAATGAGATCAATCGTTACATTCTGCTAAAATAAAATATTGATACATATTGTTGTTCTTAATTGGGTTGTAACTCGTCATCTTCATCTTCTACCTTCACCTCCCAATTTAATTCCTGTTTTTTGATGTCTTCCCTTTCTCTTGGGATAATTTGGAGGTAATATATGTTTTGCTGCTATGTTAGCCGGAATATCCCAATGATCCTGATGTGGCACCTGAAAAATTGTCTTGGTATATACCAAGGACCACACATCTACCAAATAATACATAGAGCACAAGTCAACAGTATTCACATTCGTTGGTCTATCCGGTATCTTCATGTATACATGTTCAGATGCTATTGCATGGACACAAGGATATTTGTCCAGATCAAAACGCTTGCAATCATATGTTTTATCATCCAAGGACACCGAGTAAGATTTGTAATCACGTCCAATGCTAGTAAACACACGTTCATATCTGACTTCTAAAGTTGTTGCTTGCGGACATGTAAAATGAAATTCATTCTCAATAACTAGCACTAACCTCAAGAGATCCGGACCACCAACTGCTTTCTTCCTATATTTTTCAAACCAATCAGCAATTTTCCAATAATCACGTCCATCATAGGCAGCAACATGTACTTCCTTGCGCTCCTTAAAACACTATTCAGAGATTCAACATTATTCGTAGTACAAATGTTGTAACATTCTCCGAAAAAACATACAACACTTTTTAGGGAATTAAGGAAACCAGTTCCAACTGGCATTTTTCTCAGCATTAACCACGCCAAATGCAATGTGACAATGATGATGATTGGGATCATGTGTTGTGGAAAATATCAACACACCACCAAGCTTTAGGAAAGTAGCATCCACAGCTATAACTTTCCTCATGGCAATAAATCATTTTATGCAAGCTCCGAGAGCAACATATAAGCATTTGAACCTATTTTCTGCCTATACCTCATACTGTGTTTTAGTACCCTCATTCACCTTCTTTAACACGTGCAAATACGCATGCAACATCTTATAGCTATATGTTTTATTGCCACGCACCCAAGCGGCATCCAACTTTTTCCCTCTTAAAGCCATTGACTATGAGATCTTCACTCCACGTTGTCCATTCACAATACTCATTATTGATTTCACAGATGGCGTTTTCAACTGATGCAGAAAAGTATCTTGTAAAACTTTAGCAACTTCTCATGGTGTACCTTTCCTTATGTTGCCAATTCTACTCGCCATCGCTCGGAAGCAAGAATGCTTACTCATGTGAGCTTTAACCACCCACAATCCATTTGAAAATATTGGGGTTCAGACACTCGCAAGTACCAATTACACCATTCGGCCTTACATTTAACACAATATCTCCAAGTATAATAATTTTTTATTATTTTAAGTTTAAACAATTTCTTTTGGGAAACTCTCAACAATATATTTTGCACTACCTTTCTGTCTAAAATTTATGTCCTCTTTCTAGACATGTACCATCAGATCATTTCCCTACAAATTGCGGTTCGTCTTCCCCGTTCAAATGATCACCATAATCCAACTGATCATCATCCAATTGATCACTATCATCCACATTGAACACTCCCACGTTTGGCCCATTTCCAGCAAAAACACTATCATTATCCCCAATAACCAAACTATAACGTTATACCCCTTTCCAACAATATTCTCAGTATCCACATTGACTACAACTAGAACGTTCTCGCAATTTACTGCAACAACATTTTCTTTGTCTATATTCACAACTTCAACATCTACATTATTAATTGTCAATCAGTCCTCACATATACCATTTGTGGTCCTCTCTCTTAGTTAACACCAAACAAACTAATTACATTCTTTCTTATACCCGCTACAACACACTCATATATTTCCAAATACAAAACGCTTCTACATTCCAACAATAGGTAACTATCAACATCATCATCATCATCCACGATGTATGATTGTTTTCTAGCCCTACCAATCAATGACAAATAACTCAATTTAAGCTTATTCTTATAAGCTTGTTCTTATACTAGAGACCAAATTGAAATCAGAATCTCCTAATATTCTATAGACTGAAAACACACCTCAACTTCGAGCAGCTTAAGATCAAATCACGAGCTCAACGGTGATTTCATGTATTTTAATTATTTTGCATCTACCCAGCGACACCAACGATGAAGAATTTATTGGATAGATTTGAACGGAAGGCGATATATCTTAATGGAAAGCTCGAGGCGGAGAATTACGAATGAAATAAATTGGATGATAAATACATGATTACTGACCCACAATCGAGAGAAAAAATTGGGATCAATTGACCCGGAAAATTGGGAATTGAAAGGCCGACCAAATTGGAGGGAAAACCAAATCATGCAAAAATGAAAACTGAGAGTAATTTTGGTAAAACATATTTTATTGAAAGAAATGAATACGTTAAATTAGAGAGTAGTATGCTAGATAGTAGTAAGCCCATAGAGTAATATATGGGACAATGACCTTAAATTGATGACCAGTTCCATCGCACCACGTACGTGTTGGAAACCCGTTTGTGATGATGCCAAAAAACTACTAATTCCAGCTGCGGAAAACGATAACATGTACGTACAAATCAAGAGATACACGACATGACCAAACGAATTTTAAAGATACAAAATAATTCTTACGTTTCTATTATGATGTCTCTTAATTTAATTAAGGATATCATTCTTTTTGCCATCATGGCCAAGCACCATTTTGATAACCATTTCAAATCCCTACTTCTTGCCAACGATTTAAACTTTTTGGTAAATTTCAAAGAAAAAAAAAGAAGACTAGGATGGGTAGATATGTGTTTGAAGGAGGACCACATTTTGATATAAAATGTATATGTTATGAATCTGTATGAGCTGTCGTATTGTTTAGATTTTAGCTTACAATTATGTGGTTGCACATATCACTTTTTTTTTATCAACGACAGATTATATTAAAAATAAATTCAACATAAAATGTTTATATCAATAACTATAAGTTGTTTCTCTAATATGACGAACAAGAACATCTTTATGATTTAAGACTCTTGCGATAATAGAAAGCGAGATAAAAAGAGAAAAAAATTAAGCTTTGAGAATTCCTTCGAATCGGAAAAAACCGGTTATTCCTCTGGACGATTGAAGATCTTCAAAATCGTCTCACAGTCTGTCAATATCTTCATCTCCATGATTCGAAGTGCCAAGAGAGATTCCATCACCCAAAGAATATCTTCGATCTCTATATTTAGGGCAGAAAAAATCAGGTTGACACCCCAAACCTCCGTATATACTCTTTCCACTGATCTAGAAAGTAGAACTAATTTACTCCAGTTTTAAAGTCTGTATCTTTTTAGTCCACAAAAGTAAAAAGAATTTAATGAATAAAAATAAAAGAATCTCGTCATGAATATCCTCCCTTTCTTTGAATTAATGTGACACTGTTTAATAATTATGATCACGTGAATCTTCTCTCATGGAATGATATAATCTTTTATATACAGAGAGAGAATTATACTATTTGATTATATAGCATTATAAATTACTTAAGTCCTATTCTTCCAAGTTAAAAAAATAATAAAGCAGTATCGTAGATTCAATTTAGGATCTAAAGACTTACTTTACTTCTTGTTTCCGAAAAGGGCAAGTCTGAGATCACATGGCCACAATATTACCCAATTTGGACCATTTATTTTTTAACTTACCTTTGTGTGTTGTCTATGTTTTTGAATCATGCACGATTAGAAGTACACAAAATAATTAAGAAGAAATAATTTCTTGTATAGACATGTTGGGTATTTTTAGATCGAGATGTACGCATATAAACAATTCAATACCTTGATTAACATGTCCTTTATTATTTTCTATAAAATACTTGTTCGATAATTCCAATACATTTAAACATGAATGGACTATAAATTTTTGCGCTATTATTTAATTCTCTTCAAGTTCTTTCTTGTCAGAAATCAGAATCATATTTGTTCCCTCACTCTCTCTTTCTCTCTCACAGAATTTGCCACTCCTTCTTCTTCTTTTCAGTTCTCTGTTACAGAGAAAGAGAAGAGAAACCACAGGTCTCTCTGTTTTCTTTTCTTTTCTTTTTTCTCAGTTTTCAGAGAAAACAAAATTGTAAAGGCAACTTCTTTTTTCTGCCAACTTCCATAATTTTCGTTGAGCATTTAGAGATTTTTCATGGGTTTTGCGTTTTATTTTTGTTAATTAATTCGATGGTTCTGAATCAAACAGGACCCACTATATGAAACCCTTCATTCCATTACATGACAATTCTACCTCTTATGATCACATTTTTGTTCCAGTAGTCTCCATAGAAATCATCTCAGGGTTTTGAATTTCTCTTTCAGCTTTTATTATTTTTTGTTTAATTTTTGATTTAATGTCGTGGATTCTCTGTAGAAAGATAGATTAGGCATATTCTTTGTTTGATACTTTGATTGTTACATTTTCCTGATTTTCTTTGGCTGTTTTGTTCAACCCAGGATCTTTCTACTATTCGAATTATTTCTAAATTTGGTAGTAAATGTGCTATTTTGGTATAAGCAGCTCTTACGACATATCTCTCTAGAGAGCACTTTGCTTTTCTTAAAAATCATTTTTTTGTTTGTGATATTTTTTCCAAAGCCAATTCAAGTTTACTTGTTTGGTTGTGAAGATCTGGGGATATAGAGATTGTGGGTTTGATGTGTTAGAATAGAGAAGTGATTAGAATAAATGGCGGGAAGAGTAGAAGCAGCAACAATGGGTGGGGAGATTGATGATGGAGAGACTGATGGGAGAGGCCCCATGTGGGAATTGGAGCAGAAGCTTGATCAATCTATGGATGAAGAAGCTGGTCGACTTAAGAACATGTACAGAGAAAAGGTCTTGTCTTTACAGATTCATTTGTTTCTGATCAGTTTAGTTTTATCCAAAAACGAATTGCTATATGCATTTCAGTGTGTATTTTAGTTTGGATTATGATTCATCATCAACTATGGAGACTTTTGGACATTGTAAATAACAACAATTTGGCTGTATATTTGCAGAAATTCTCAGCAATTCTACTTCTGCAGCTTTCGTTTCAGAGTTTGGGTGTGGTTTATGGAGATTTGGGGACATCTCCTCTCTATGTTTTCTACAATACATTTCCTCATGGAATCAAGGATCCTGAAGATATCATTGGAGCTCTATCACTCATCATTTATTCACTCACACTCATCCCTCTCCTCAAATACGTTTTCGTAGTATGTAAAGCAAATGATAATGGTCAAGGTATTGATCAATTTGACAAGCTTATTTCTTTTGTTGTTGTTTGTGTTACTGACTTGATTAATTTTGTAGGCGGGACATTGGCTTTGTATTCACTACTCTGTAGACATGCCAAAGTGAAAACAATTCAGAACCAGCACCATACTGATGAAGAGCTTACTACTTACAGTCGTACTACTTTTCATGAGCATTCCTTTGCTGCCAAAACCGAAAGGTGGTTAGAAAAGCGGACATCTAGAAAAACCGCTCTTCTTATGTTAGTTCTTGTTGGTACTTGTATGGTCATCGGTGATGGTATCCTTACTCCTGCCATTTCTGGTATGCAATTTGCTTATGACTAGAAACTTGAAACCATTGAGTATCTGCTATGTTAGTTATAGATTGTGTCCTAGAAGCACTGATGATTGATAAGTTTGATCTAATTTCTTGCAGTTCTCTCTGCTGCTGGTGGGCTAAGAGTAAACCTTCCTCATATAAGCAATGGTATTACTATTCTCATGGATTTCAACTTCATTTGATATATATGTCTTGTATAGTATTTACAAGTGTGTGACTGTTGCTTTTACAGGTGTTGTTGTTTTTGTTGCTGTTGTAATATTAGTCAGCTTGTTTAGTGTACAGCATTATGGAACAGACCGAGTTGGTTGGCTTTTTGCTCCCATTGTTTTTCTATGGTTTCTCTCTATCGCAAGTATTGGTATGTACAACATCTGGAAACATGACACTAGCGTCTTGAAAGCTTTCTCTCCGGTTTATATATACCGGTATTTTAAAAGGGGAGGTTGGGATCGCTGGACCTCTCTTGGAGGCATTATGCTTAGTATAACAGGTAAAACAATGATCCGATTGATTCTGTTGTCCAACTATTCTTATCTTCTTGCTCTTAATTTCTTTGTACATGAAAATGGCAGGAATCGAAGCACTCTTTGCTGATCTATCGCATTTTCCGGTCTCAGCTGTGCAAATTGCTTTTACTGTAATCGTGTTTCCTTGCCTTCTGTTGGCTTATAGTGGACAAGCTGCTTACATTAGGAGCCACCCGGATCATGTGGCTGATGCATTTTATCGCTCTATTCCAGGTGTCTATTAGAATAATCATTGAGCTTCATATATATTCTATCTTAAGCAAAATTTTGGACTTATGTTGATCCTTATTATACTTGCAGGAAGTGTATACTGGCCAATGTTCATTATTGCAACCGCTGCAGCCATTGTGGCGAGCCAGGCTACAATATCAGCAACATTTTCCTTAGTCAAGCAAGCTCTAGCCCATGGATGTTTTCCAAGAGTTAAAGTGGTGCATACTTCCCGTAAATTCCTCGGTCAGATTTATGTTCCTGACATCAATTGGATCCTAATGATCCTTTGCATTGCTGTCACCGCTGGATTCAAAAACCAGAGTCAGATAGGAAATGCTTATGGGACCGCAGTTGTTATTGTCATGCTCGTGACAACGCTCCTTATGACGCTGATCATGATCCTTGTGTGGCGTTGCCATTGGGTTCTTGTTCTTGTATTCACCATCCTCTCACTCGTCGTGGAATGCACATACTTCTCGGCCATGCTTTTCAAAATAGACCAAGGCGGTTGGGTCCCGCTCGTGATTGCTGCATCTTTTCTTCTCATCATGTCAGTATGGCACTATGGAACTTTGAAGAGGTATGAGTTTGAGATGCATAGTAGAGTCTCAATGGCTTGGATCCTTGGACTTGGTCCTAGCCTTGGGCTTGTTCGGGTTCCTGGGGTTGGTCTTGTTTACACCGAGCTAGCTAGTGGAGTCCCTCACATTTTCTCTCATTTCATCACAAACTTACCAGCCATTCACTCGGTTGTGGTATTCGTATGCGTCAAGAACCTCCCGGTTTACACAGTCCCTGAAGAAGAACGGTTCCTTGTTAAAAGGATTGGTCCGGAAAACTTCCACATGTTCCGTTGCGTTGCTAGGTAATCATCTGAAACAGTTTCAAACTAGTATTTAATTGTTTCACAAGGTTCTTATATTTAGTAAACCTGTAGATCTGAAAACTAAAAACTAGATTGAATACTCCTCAGCTAATTACTTTCACTGTTCTTTGTCCATTACAGGTACGGATACAGAGACTTGCACAAGAAAGATGATGACTTTGAAAAACGCCTCTTTGAGAGCCTCTTCTTGTACGTCCACCTTGAATCGCTGATGGAAGGAGGCTGTTCAGATTCCGATGAGTACAGCCTCTGCGGAAGCCAGCAACAGCTTAAAGAAACGCTCAAGAACGGGAACGAGAATAAGAATATGGCAACGTTTGATACATTTGACTCGATAGAGTCGATAACGCCGGTGAAACGGGTGAGTAACACGGTGACAGCTTCAAGCCAGATGAGTGGTGGAGTAAACGAGCTAGAGTTCATAAGTAGATGCAGGGATGCAGGAGTGGTGCACATAATGGGGAACACAGTGATTCGAGCCAGGAGTGAGGCGAGGTTCTACAAGAAGATAGCCATAGACTACGTGTATGCGTTTCTTAGGAAGATTTGCAGAGAACATAGTGTCATCTTCAATGTTCCTCAGGAGAGCCTTTTGAATGTTGGTCAAATTTTCTATGTATAATATATGTTGTATCCAGGTGTTATGAAATCCATCTGTTGTTATATTCTGTTTCTATGTAATGTTTATAAAGTTGTATAATTTATCAAAGATTTGATACAAATGCGGAAAGAGGAAGTAAAAATTATTAAATTAAATAATATATTAGACTGAAAGAAATGAAGACAGGAGTACGAGAAAGAAAGAGTCTTAAGTCGTTGTGCCAAAACCAATTTACTTACACTCAATAATTATAATAATGGCTATACAAATATGAATATGTACTTTTAGGATTTCTTGTACGTATCAACACAATAGCCTTACCTTGGAACTGTAATTCACACTCAAAATCCAAAAAGAAGTAGCAAGGATATATTCACAAACCATTTTTTTATGTAAACGAATTAAGATCACTTGTGCATTTGGTGGTTGACGGCGTGCGGTTTTGTCTGAACCACAGAGGACATGGTACGGAGTCGTCTAGCTATCTCCGGGAAGGAGGGTCGATGAAATGGGTCAGGAGCCCAACACTGCTCCATCAGCATCCTCCACTCCGGGTCACAGTAGTTTGGCACGGTTGGTCTCAATGTATTGTTCACTATGCCTCCTACAATAATTATTCACACAAAGTTACAATGTGTAAGGTCCAGACTACTAAAAATAGATGAGCCAACACTACTTTTGTTCCAGGTTAACCACTCCAAGTAAAAACACGGCTGGGTTCAAATTTCAAAATCATTGCCAAGACAAGCCTACTGGACTCAACTTCTCGTTGGTACACAAAGAATATGAGTGTAAATGGCAAAAGAGACTGTAACATACCAATTATCGCCCCATAATGCATATTGGCGTAGGGTTCCTCACCGGTAAGAATTTCCCACAAGACGATTCCGAAAGAGAACACATCAACCTGTGTAAATGAAGTATCCACAACCAAACATTACATGCAAAATTATTTAAAGTGCAATAAATACGACATATGTTTCCAACGATTAATTTGAGAGCATGGAGTACATTTACATGCAGAAGTGGACTCATACCTTTTCAGAAACTTTACTGCTGCTGCCACTTAGTAGCTCCGGAGCCATCCAAGGGAGGGTTCCCCTTACACCACCAGTGACCAAAGTGTTTCTTTTTATCTTTGACAGACCGAAATCACCAACCTACATAAAGCAGCATCTCTTTGTTACATAACTAAAACAGTATGACATTGTTGCATTATTCTGTTCTAAAACTGTCCTAGAAAGTCACCTTGCATATGGGACGGACGGGATCCTTTAAGTTGACAAGCAAGTTGTCACATTTCAAATCGAAATGCACTATACTCTTAGAGTGCAAATACTCCATCCCAAAAGCTGCATCCATTGCAATGATGAGTCGCTTACGTCGATCAAGCTGCCTGTAAGTCGCCAAACTGTGAATTGGTACAAACTAGAGTTGTCCTAAGGAAACAAGGATTCTAACAAGCCGCATAAATAACTTACCTGTTTCTGAGCAGAACATGTCTAAGTGATCCATTGACCATGTACTCTGTGACTGTAGCCAAAGTTCCTCCTGGCCCATCTTTCACTACGCCATAAAACGCCATAACATTTGGATGATGAAGCTTTGACAGTATTTCAGCTTCATGCCAGAACTCAGAGGTCTGAAATTTTCAATCAGTGATTGGTAAAACTGAAAACTAGATAAACTAAAACAGATTCTCGAAAGTAAGAATCGTGTTTCTGCACTAAATATAATAATGTAGGATTCTTCAGGTAATTCCAACTACTTGTTCACAACAAGCATCTAATAATTGCTTTAGGCAAAAGAAAAATGGACAACGAAAAGCTCAGCTCTGGGTCGGATAGTAGTAATGTCTTCTAGCAGTACTCTAGTTACCCTAAAGCAGACATAATTTAATTTGAAAGAACCACTCAGAGACCACTATATTTTATATAATCCTCAGATACCTCAACACCACAATAAAGAAAGCTCACCAATCTCTCTTGTTCAGATGAACGACCAATAAAACAGCTCCTTTTTATACGCTTGATAGCAACATCTGTACCCCTCCATTTTCCATGATAGACCGTTCCAAAGGTACCAGAACCTAATTCCTTCAGTTCTTCCAAGTCGTCATTTTTAATGACCTGAAACAAAAATAAAATGGATAAAATTGTTTCATGTTTTCTCCATCGGTGAGAAAAACCGGAAGTAATAATATGCCATACTCTGCCAAAATGCATACCTGCAGAGACCTCATGCCACTATCTGCAGCCATAAAGTCGATAAAGGGAACTCCAGTATTCTACATAGCCAAGTTTATATGAATTAGCAATACATCAGTCAAAACATGTTTTTTTGCTAGTCGTAAAACTTTATTAGATTTTCTATATATAGCTTGAAAACAATAAGCTTACCACGGTTGCATCTGTGCTTTCAGCACCTTTGATCTGTGACTGACCGTAATCTTCTTGTGTGCCTACTGTGTTCAAATTAGCTATGGAAGTGGTAGACACATCCGGCTGGATAATGTCATCAAATTGGATTTGTGGATTCATCTGACTTGAAGTAACTTTCTCAGACTGCAATGGTGGGTAGCTATAATCAATAGGAACTCCGTTTGTAGTAGTCAGGGATGTGGGAAATCCAGGGTGGTCCTGATCCATAAGGGATAGATCCTTCCTCTCAAACTCACCTTGCGTAAAATTTCGAAAATACGACCAAGTTTTAGGGTCATCATTCTGAACATTTAAACTCACCCCAGCTCCATCAGCATGCAATGGCCCTAATCCAGGAAAATTCAGAGACTCTTTCACTTTCAATATATCAGCAAGAAAATCACGAGGAAATCTATCATTTATATCAACAACTATATCCCGCTTCTCAAAGTGTCCTCGTGGACCAGCCTTGACTGAAGTCTCTGTCTGACTTACATGCTCGGAGGCTGTAGGTTCCAAGTTTCTTTTTTCAGACTGTGACATACTACCCTCGCCTGTCCAGATGCTTTCAGGAGCTGATCTTACTGGTGCGGTAGAATGAACATTCTGAGACTCCATATTTGCTTCATAAAAAATTTCAGATGATTCACTTATAGGGAGGAATGCATTTGAAGTTGATTGAGCCGTTACAAATTGGGAACCAAGAGAATCATCAGATTTAGACAAACGATTTGTTTCAGCTAGATCTCGTAGAGTGCGCTCGGAATGAAAAAACCTTTGATGAAGTACAGGCTGGTCGACACTGCTCAAATTAGATGAATCACAGTCTGAAGCAACATGTTCAGATGCTGAGAATCCTCCAGGCGGATGAAATTGACTTTCCTGATTCGTTTTCATGCCTTCACTTGCTGTATCTAAGACAGCAGTTTTAGGAACATATTCTTGGGATGTTCGAAGATTTTTTTCTTGATAAACAAAGGATTTTGGATCTGTTGTTGAATTGGATATTTTCATGGGAACTGGAGCTTCTTCCTTTAACGTATGATCAGGGATCATCAATTCACTAGATACAGAGGAAACAGAATTCTCAATCACCCTTGTGGTGGAGTATTCTTTCCTCGTCTCTGGTTCCTTTGCGGATAGATTGTTCTCAACATGGTCCTGGGATTTTCTATAACTTTTCTCTGAAAGAGCTGAAGAACTTGGACCTGGCGTTGAACTCAATATTTGTGTGGCAATTGGAGCTTCTTCCTTCAGGAGGTGATCTGCGATTATCATATCACCAGGCATAGAGGAAACAGAATTCTCACTGATCCTTGGGGTTGAGGATTCTCTCCTCATTTTTGGCTCCTTTGCCGAAGGATTGCTCTCGACAGTAGATACATTAGCAGGATCATTTTCCTTATGAAATGAGTCAACTCTTCTCATTCTGGCCTCTTTTGATGAAGCTTCTGGATGTTGTACATGAAATATCTGTTCCTCACGCAAAACTCCTTGCTCAGGTTTTTGTGGACAGGGAGGCGCCAGACTTTCAACATGTGTGTCAGGACTCACAGAATACGAGATACAATGAGGTTGTTGTTGAGCATGTAAAGGAGCGGACCCCTTCTCACCTATATAGCCTGTACTTTCCATGTGAGCTGATGTGTAAACTTGGTTGTTACCAAATCCAGCAAAGTGCGATTGCTGTCCTAGATAAGGCTGTGAAAATGACTCATTTCCAGTAGAAATACCTATCACAGGTTGAGAAGTTTGGCTCTCTAGTGATACATTACCTACCATGGGAGCAGCCGATACTACTGCTGGTTCTGTGGCAGCCCGACTGATCCTCCTATCGATATCCCCATGAAGTAGTTCATCCAAGTTGTTCACAGGAGCATTCATTCCAAGGGAACTTTTTCTTGAACTAAGATCCATCCCATTGACAGCAACAACATACTGAACCTCAGAATCACCCTCTGCAACTCCCATAACGAACTGAGCCTCCTCTACATCATTGCTTGAAAACAAGAACATCCTGAGCTTCTCAGATCCTCCACTACCAAACATAAGACATTCCTCCATCATATTTTGTAAATCCTCGTCAGAAGATACCGAGACTAGGGCATCAAGATCCTCACCTGGCAGCTGATATTTTATGGTACGTGCTTCGGGAAACATTTCTGTCATCTTGTGCATGAGCTCATGGAAAGAAATAGTCTTGCTAATTCGTATGATACGCGTTTCACCACCTACATATCTAAGTTTCTGATCTCTGGGACGAGGTATAATTTTACCACCAAAACTACACAAGAACTTTGCCTGGTTCAATGAGCTATCAGAAGCTCTAGAAGCCAAACTGTGAAGCTTTCGACCAGTATCATTTCTCGAAGAGATAACTGGAGCTGACTGCACCAGCGCATGATAGGTCTTATCTTCAATTCTAGAAGGGGGTTTCCCCTCCTGCTCAAAGGTATGACGTTTTTCTTCTGTGTTAAGCACTGTGGTGTTCGAGACACCATCTGACGTTGGATGAACCATTCCCATAGCAGTTAAGTTAACAGAAGCAGGCATACCACTAGGCTCACCAAATACATTTGGGATGAATTGCGGTTTCATAATTACCCTATCTCTCATAAATTCAAAAGCAAATTCTTCTCCGGTCTGTATTGAGTAGTTAACTGGACGAGCAGGGGTCGAAACACTATAATCTGGAGGTCGTACATTATTGTTAATATTAGCTGACGGATCGTGGGAAAACCTTTGATTTATGGGGCCAAGCCCCTCATCCCTATGGTCAGGGGCAGAATACCGAACGTGTTCATAACCCTTTACTTGGTCCATGTTTTCTTTGCCAAGGTGTCTATCCATCTAGTTCATCAGCTCCCTCACAGACAGTTACAGGTGACATATCATAATCATGGCTCAAGGCAAATCTTTTCATATGCTACTTCGTAAATATCTAACGTTTTGCCTGGAGAACAAGACATCTAGTAAAAATAACTCAATCTCTCATTGGGGTGCCTGAAATGGGAGAAGAGTAATTATAGTCAAAAATCAAACCTATTCAGCAAGAGAAAATATAAACCACAGTTAGCCTGCAGATAAAACTCAGGACTGGAAATAGTTATATCCCTTAGATTTGACTTCTCTTCTTTGAAACATTATTGGTATACAAACATTACCAAGTAAAGACAGATCATCCCTAGTAAATCTTACTGTGCAAAATCTCAACCATTGAACTAGCTAAATTGACTACTGTCTAAGTTTCAGGTATTCAAAAACTCAATCTACCGATCAACTTCACCTAACTAGTAGCGAACCCATAATATCTCCAACATATTAGTGGACAGAAAACCAAAATCAAAATCAGATCAAGTCCGAGAAATAACTGTAGTACCTGAAAATTTTAGTCTACAATGCCTTAAACAAACCTCAAACGAAGCAAAAACGCGTCATTTCAAACCAAAACTGAGCTAAAACAAAACTCAAGCCAACCAAAAACGACCCGATCAAGCATCAAAGCCGCTGAAACTATGTATAATGCAAGATCTGAATATCACGTACAATATACTCCCGAAATTTAAGCGGAAACACATCGGATCCAGAGAATTTCGACAGTAAAGAAGAGAAAACGTAAAACAGCAGAAACCTAAACGAAAACAAGTTAGAAAGAAAAAAAAGAGAAGTTGAAGAAAGGATCAGAAAAAAGCGGCACCAGAGACTGAAGCTTCTTCCTTTTGACGATCGATGAGTAGCAGAGTCCTTAATCTCCCTTCTAATTCGCACATTTGGAAAATAAAAAATGTAATCTCGAGAAAATATTATTGTGCCTGCCAAATATTATCTACTTTCTATTTTCTTTTAATGCTAACGTAATTAATAAATAATCATACAGTAGATATTTTAATTCGTATTTAAATCATACAAAAACGTAAGAAAAGCTTACGTCATCTCCATAGATAGTCTTTGTAAGAAGCTTACAAGTCAAGATCCAACACAGTTTAAACACTTTACAAGAAGAGAATTTTGGTTTTTACTTTAAACAAAACAAATTAAGCTTATTTTTGGGGAAAAGATAAAAGTTTTTTTCTAGAAATTCCAGGTGAAATTAATCCAACTGTCAATGTTAATAATTAATTAAGGAAATAAATATTCCCACCTGACGCCAATCATAAATTAGATTTTTATTTTTATTTTATTTTAATTTCCACATTTAGCCGCAAAAAACCTAAGAGACCTAAACACTTCACACAGACTGTTTGCAATATATCAAACAGCTATGCTCAGCTCCGCCGCCGCCGCCACCACCGTGAGTGCTCGTTCCGGAGAAATTCTCTGCGGCTATTTTCGGAGAAAAACCGTTCCGCCTTTTCGTTTTGCTCAGCCTGTGAGTTCTCATCTCTGTGTGCCTGTGTTCTTCGAGTCTTTGTTTCACGTTTTGCTAAACATTAAGGTTAGTGAGGTTTTAAATGAGCAGGTTTACAGTACATCGCTACGTCCGAGTTTCGTTGCGGTTCGAGCTATGGCGGAGTCTCAGACTGCTCCGAGAAATCAGTCGCACTCTTCGAGCTCCTCTGGTTACAATTTCCCCTTTGCTGCAATTTTGAATTTCAGGATTGATTTCAGTTACATTTGTGTTTTTATGATAATTTGGATTTATATGAATCAGGGAAAAAGCAAGCTTTAATATCTTTATCTGACAAGAGGAACTTGGATTCTCTTGGCAAAGGTCTGCAAGACTTGGGGTATGTGTTCTCTTCAAAACTGTTTTGCTCATAACTATACAGATTTGACTTCTGTGTCTATCTTCAAATGTTTACTATTTGTAATAATTTCCTTTTTTCATCTGGTATCTTTTGCGTAGATACACTATTGTTTCTACTGGTGGAACTGCCTCAACTTTAGAGAATGCTGGAGTCTCTGTGACCAAAGTGGAGAAGCTTACTCATTTTCCAGAAATGGCAAGTTTTTCTTTTTTCTCAAGGTCGCTGCTCTTGTTTGTGTTCTTGCTGATATATATGCTTTACAGATTTCGACAAACTAATGGCTAATGTCAAACTGAGTTGTGACCTTCTCAATGATTTCACCATTTTTTTAATTGAGTTTGGTATATTAACTTAGTTTTTCTTTTGGTTTTCTTCTCAAAAAGCTTGATGGCCGTGTGAAAACATTGCACCCAAACATACATGGTGGGATCCTCGCTAGACGAGATGTGGAGCATCATATGGAAGCTCTTGATGAGCATGGGATTGGTGGGTTTTAACTTTTAATTTCTAAGGTTGCGATGAAGTCATCCATAGTGTACCCTTTATGCTAAATTGCACCATTTCTCATTCTTTTGTATTCAATTATAGGTACATTTGATGTTGTGGTTGTCAATTTGTACCCGTTCTATGAAAAAGTTACTGCTCCAGGTGGGATAAGTTTTGAGGATGGGATTGAGAACATCGACATTGGCGGTCCTGCTATGATTAGAGCAGCTGCAAAGGTAATACATATATATATATATATATATATATATATATATACACGCGTATGAGACTTATTCTTTACATTCATTTCAAGATCATAAATTTACCTTTTATACGCTGTTGTACAGAACCACAAAGACGTTCTCATTGTTGTTGATTCGGAGGACTATCAAGCTGTTTTGGAGTATCTCAAAGGTGGACAGAACAACCAACAATTCCGCAGAAAACTTGCGTGGAAGGCTTTTCAGCATGTAGCTGCATATGATTCTGCAGTTTCGGAATGGCTATGGAAGCAAACTGAAGGAAGTATGTCGTAGTTTTTAAATGAACCTCCTTATACTAGTTATGGCCTAATGGACTGTGCGTCCACATTAATATGCTAAAACATGTAGTTGTTTGTACAGTTTTGATATTTTGTCTGTCCACCTTTCACGTGGCAATTGGAAACTTACATTGATTGTTAATCCTGTCTTTCTCAGAAGAGAAGTTCCCTCCTAGCTTTACAGTTCCGCTTTCACTGAAGAGTTCGCTTCGTTATGGTGAAAATCCTCATCAAAAGGCTGCATTTTATGTTGATAAGGGCCTTGCTGAAGTGAATGCCGGTGGTATTGCAACAGCGATTCAACACCATGGAAAGGTAATAAACTTTTTCCCAGTCTTAGTTGTATTAGTCTGGCTTATAGTTTTTGACTTTCATAAAATTTATAGGCAAAATGATCATAGTTTTCAACTGTCTTTTATGGTTTCTATCTTAACAATTGCTGTGGATACAATTGTACATGATTTTGTGTCATGTTCTCTATGCAGGAGATGTCATACAATAACTATCTTGATGCTGATGCTGCATGGAACTGTGTATCAGAATTTAAAAACCCGACATGTGTAGTTGTGAAGCACACGAATCCATGTGGTGTTGCCTCTCGCACTGATATTCTTGAGGCTTACCGACTAGCTGTAAAAGCTGACCCAGTTAGCGCCTTTGGTGGTATTGTAGCCTTCAATGTCGAAGTTGACGAGGTAATCAAACTACAGTTGTCTCATAGTGTGTATTCGATTATTTAGTGATCTGTATCTGTCTCTAGGTTCTTGCAAGGGAGATCCGTGAGTTCAGGAGCCCAACAGACGGGGAAACTAGAATGTTTTATGAAATTGTGGTTGCTCCAAGGTATACAGCTAAAGGTCTTGAAGTCCTTAAAGGGAAATCGAAAACCTTGAGGATTCTGGAGGCTAAAAAGAATGACCAAGGGAAGCTATCGCTCAGACAGGTTGGTGGCGGTTGGCTAGCTCAGGACTCAGACGACATAACTCCAGAAGATATCAGTTTTAATTCTGTCTCAGATAAAACTCCGACCGAGAGCGAACTTGCCGATGCCAAATTTGCATGGCTCTGCGTTAAGCATGTCAAGAGTAACGCCATTGTGATAGCAAAGGTTGGGAATTTTCTCTCTTATTCCCTTTTGTTCTCTTTCTTGAGTTCGTTGCTAGTAGCTTATTCTGATTCTTCGATTTCTGGATCAAGAACAATTGTATGCTGGGGATGGGAAGTGGTCAGCCAAACAGAGTAGAGAGTCTGAGAATAGCTTTCAGAAAAGCTGGCGAGGAAGCCAAAGGAGCTGCCTTGGCCAGTGATGCGTTCTTCCCATTCGGTATCTTTTTCTCTCCTATACTATTCTTGGATAACACATCAAACCACAAATTTGTTCCGATCTAAGTTGGAAATTGGAAATAGTTAAGATGAACCTGAAACCTGTGTAAAGCTGAATATTCTCTGGTATTGGAGATGGTTTTCAAAATACATTCTTGATGTGGCAGCTTGGAAAGATGCCGTGGAAGAGGCGTGCGAGATGGGAATAGGAGTGATAGCAGAACCAGGAGGTAGCATAAGAGACCAAGACGCCATTGATTGCTGCAATAAGTATGGAGTCTCTCTGCTCTTCACCAACATCAGACATTTCCGCCATTGATGATGGATTAGATCCTCCAGTTTTGCTCATATAAACATCCAAGCGATTCTCAACAAGAAAATCTCCCAAACACAAAAACAAGAGTGGGAAATAAATGTTGTAATATTAATAATTTTAATGCTACGTTCGTCTTTAAGTATGATTGAAACCGGAGAGTTTGTAAAATTAGTGTTCAATTTGACATCCTTCCCCAAAAAAGATGATATTTTTCGACATACCCAGAAACTCATGGGATGTGTATTAAATTATTCAACTCAGATTAGAGTGAGAAAGTCGACGACAGTGGAGAAAGAGATGGCGACAGGGAAAGTGGTGGTGGAGAGAGTTGGAGGAAAATCAACGGCTACGAGTTCCTTTTCTAAGTATCCTCTCAAGTTCTTGCTCCCTACAAAGGTCTTTCTCTCTCTCTCTCTCTGCAGAGGGAGAATCTATTCAAAGTTTCAAAATTTTCAGTCTATGATCTTTAATATACCGACGATACTCGACTTTCAGGCAGCTCCTGCTGGAACTGACGTTGTCTGGATTTACAGCATCACCTATGGTGGCGGCATTGTCTCTGTATTTCTCTTTCTCTGTCTCTTTATTACTGAATTTGTCGATCGATACTTGAATAGAGAAACTTCTTGTTCAAATTATGTAGGGAGATTCAATTTCGTGTGAATTCACCATTGGTGATGGATGCACTGCAGTGGTTACAACCCAGTCTTCTACTAAGGTTGAAATCAAATTAGGGCTTTTTCACTTTCTCTCTTTGAATTAGTCACTAATTTCATCGTAGTTGGTTGATTTTCTGGGCTTGGATCTTGTGATTTCATACAGGTGTACAAGGCAATAGAATCAAAGTGTTCTGAACAAATATTGGAAGTAATGTTTCTTCCACATTTTTCTGCTAGAATCATTTTGAGCTGTGTCAGAAGAAGACATTGCTATGGCAACTGTTAAATAGAAGCCTTTTCTTTGATTCCTGTTCCTAGTTAATCTTCCAGTCTGTTGTGTGCAGTAGGCGAGAATTGGGAGTGAAGCTCTTTTGGTTGTGGTTCCAGATCCAGTGACTTGCTTCTCTGCTGCCCGATACTATCAAAAACAGACCTTTAGATTAGTTTCAGACTCTAATCTGGTGCTCGTTGATTGGATCACAAGCGGGCGTCATGCAAATGGTGAAAAATGGGATTTTGAGTCTTATAAAAGCATCAACAATGTATACTTGGAAGATGACCAACCTTTATTCTTTGACACAGTAAAGTTTAATAATCTCATACCTGCTTTCAGATTTATATAGAAATCTTATCCATCTTAATCCAGTAGATCCCACTTGCAAATAGTGTATGTAGTATTGATAAAACATTCATGAACAAGATGAGAATATCACTTCATTGCAGGTGCTTCTAGAGAAGAGGAACATCCAAAGCATAGTCGAACGGATGCAAGACTATCACGCCATTGCAATGGTCGTACTCTTTGGGTACATATCTGTCCCTATGCATTTGCAGAACATTAAAAGCACGTTTGCAAGTCGATATTTACTCTGTATGAAAATTTGTATAGTTTTGCTAATTATGTGTGACAATGGATCAAGGGCAAAGCTGAAGGAAATCCAACAGAAATTCCAAGAAAATGTGAAGAATATGATGACAAAACAATTGCAAATCTCTTATGGATCTCGGAGACACAAGTCTGAGTCAAGCTCTCGAAATGGCCTCATGAAACCACGCTTCATAGCTTCCTGCAGTACGTTTGGCCCTGAGGTTAATGTCATTCTTTCTCTGCATCCTCTAAATCCTAAATTCTTAATTTCATCCATCCAATCAAGAAACCATAAACCATATAATCTATGCCCAACTCTAAACAATATTAACGGTAAAACTGACCATATCCCAAATGACTAATCAAAAATTGGTGTAAATTATTGCAGGGAAAGGGTGTTGTAATTCGAGTAGCTTCTGAATCTACAGAATCTGTCTACAATTTCTTAAGGCAAGAATTGGCTGAGCTTGAACCACTTCTTGGTCAAGCTCCATATGCTTGACTCGTTTTTGTTCTTCTCTTGACTCCACCAAGATTCAGATACTTTCTTAAATAAAATTAGGAGAACATATAACTATGATTTTGTTCTGTGCCCAAAGACTGACATATATCGAACTGAACCGAACGAATTGTCAAAATTTTGGATCAAAACAAAATGAGCAAGAGTATGATTTCACAATTTACAATATTTCAAACATATGACGGATCGCTTTACGGATATCAGATACTTGAAGGTGAAGTATAATGGCTTTGAATGTTTGGCTGTACAAAAGCATATCTAGTGCATGTGGGGTCATCTGCTTTTGTTTTCACCATTCCGTGGTCAAAGCTCTCGTCCATTGATAGCCATTCCGTGGTGTTTCACTGGATTTAGAGTTTTATCCGTGGAGCTTTGTTACCAATGAAATTCTTTTTGGCCAGATCTGCTTTCTCACTCTTACCCTTTTTTGGTTTAGTGTTAGTGTCTAAGTTCAGTTTAGTTTTAGCTTTAGGTAGGGATTACTTGATTGATTCCTTTGTTCAAGTCAATTTCCCTCTTCGTTTTCTCCTCTGTCCATAGAATTCATGTGCTAGCATTTGATGAGGCTTAGTTGTTGGAAATTTTTTCTCCTTGTGGTATTTAAATGTGTCTGAAGATCGATGGATTTGTGTGTTGAGGTCTATATTTTCCTTTGTTGAGTTTGGTTTGAGTATCTAGTTCAGACGGTTAACGTTCGACTTTGACAATTTCAAGGGAAAGTCTCATCTTCTCCAAAGAAAACGAGCTTATATGATTAAAGTCATTATCTTTGATAGGAATTCCATTATCGGAACGTCGACAAATCTTGGTGCATTGATTTTATTATTGGAATATCAGCCTCTTTGTTATGTACAACATATTGATTCCTTTATTTTCTTTGCGGTCTTTTATTGACCTCCTCGTTATAATCCTCCAAATTTTATCATTTAGATTCAGACAAAAGGAGAGATTTCTTTTTGATACAGATCATAAGAAAGGGAGAAAGAAGCCACGTACGTATAGGTACATGTTCTAACTGTGCCTCAAAACATAAGTATAAACAATAGAAACAATGTTCTCCAATAGTAGAACTTGCAACAATTTCTATATCCAATGTAGATTCTAGATTATGTTAAATTATGGGCTTCCAACTCAAATCAATTGGCAATAAGTAGATTATATATATATATATAGATATATATATATATATATTAGATTAGAATGGTCTCAACTTCTGATATGAGACAATTATATTATAACACGCCCTGCGAGATGATGTGGTATAACCAAACATCTCGAAAGACCACAACGTACGCATCAACATGATACATGCATGTTGAGTCAGACCCACAACAAATGGATATCCTCATGCATGTGTGATGGGCCAGAATCTTGAGCTCTGACACTATGATAAATTATGGGCTTCCAACTCAAAACCATTTGACAATGAGTGTAGAGACCCTTATATTATATATAGTAGATTAGATTGATCCCAACTTCCTATGTAGGACAATTACATTCTAACACACCGCCTCAAAATGATAGGTGGTATAACCGAATATCGCGAAGCCCATGTTAAATTATGGGCTTCCAACTCAAAACTAGTTGACAATGAATGGATTGGCCCCTAACTTATATATATTAGATTAAAATGGTCCCAACTTCCGATCTAGGATAATTACATTCTAACATATTAGACTTTAGTATTTCATCTTGATATCCCAAAGTCTAGCAAAATGCTCGCTATGAATTTTCATCCTATCATCTATAACTCGTTGTTTTGCCTTCTCACATTGTATTTCAGTTACCTCCAAATTGTATAGCCTCTTAACTTCTGCCACCATATCTTTGGGACTAAGCTTTGGATCTATTCTCAGACGTTCTTCAAATAACATGACAATTATTGGCACTTTTGGCATCTTTATGTAACTCATTTTCTCACAAACATGATAATCTTCATATACCTTAGTCACAAGTTTTTTATCTTTTTCTCAAGAGAACAATAAACTCGCCACTCATAGGAATAGCCGGTTTAGCTTTTACTGTTTTGGTTCACTCAATTGTATATATATATTCTGTATTCTTTACTTGATGAATAAGAAGCATTTTCAAATCACTTTACTCTCTCGTTTGTAATATGGTATCAGAGCCATCCATGCTCAGATATCTGTGATTCTAGCTAAGATCTCTTTCATCTTGAGCTTGCATAAGCTTCTTCTCTTTCCGATCTTTCTTTTGATCTAATTTTCTTCTGCTATGATGGTGAAAATCAGCAAAGTCCCTCGTCGTTCCGCTCGTTTACAGGCAGCGACGGCATCGGGTTCTCAGAAGAAGACCAAATCATCTGGGGTTCTCGATTCTCCTTCGCGATCTCCTTCGGTTGGTAAATCTCATACCTCTGAAGCTCCGCGAAGCTCGTTTTCCCCACATCTGTCAGATCCATCTGCATCTCCTTTCTTTATGCACAGTGCGGATCATCCAGGTTTGAGTATTGTCTCTCTTAAGCTCGATGGTACCAACTATGATGATTGGTCTGCTGCTATGAGAATTTCTCTTGAAGCTAAGAACAAGCTTGGTTTTGTAGATGGAACTTTGGTTAGACCACATGAATCATCTAGGCTATTTTATCTCTGGTCTCGTTTCAATTCTACGCTCAAATATTGGCTCCTCAACTCTGTCAGCTCTCAGATCTATCGCAGTATTCTTCGTATGAATGATGCTGCTGATATATGGCGTGACTTTTTTGGTCGTTTTCATATGACTAACCTGCCACGTACTTTTATGCTCACCCAGGAGATCTAGGATCTTCGCCAGGGCTCTCTTCTTCTCTCCGAGTATTACACTCAGCTGAAGACGTTGTGGGATCAGCTTGAGAATACAGATGAACCTACAGAATCATGTGTTTGCGGTGCAGCTTCTCATCTCCAGTTAAAGTCTGAGAGAGCTAAGACTGTAAAATTCTTGGCAGGACTTAATGACTCTTATGCGATTGTACGCAGACAAATCATTGCCAAGAAACCTTTACCGAGTTGTGTAGAGGTGTACAACCTCTTAGATCAGGATGATAGCCAACATGGATTTTCTACCATTGTTGCTTCTCCTAGTGCTTTCCAGGTTTTAGAGGATATTTCTTCTACTGGAACATCTCCTGCAATCAACTATGTGCAAAATGGTCCTAACAAGGGGAGACCTATTTGCACTTTCTGCAACCGTGTTGGTAACATTGAAGAGAAATGTTACCAGAAACATGGTTTTCCACCATGGTTTGGTTCCAAGTCTAAGTCCTCGGAGAAATCTCAGAAATCAACTCCTCTTCCGCCTGCTCAACCTGTTGCTGCACAAGTGACTGGTTCTTCTTCATTTGAGTCTTCTCTTGAGAGTATGATTGGGAATCACTCTACTGATCAGATACAGAATTTCATTGCCTTGTTCAGTTCTAAACTTCAACCCTCATTCATAACAACACGTTCTATTGACGCTAGCTCTTCTTGCACACCTATGGCTCCCTCTGGTATCAACTTTTCTTCCTCCACCTTTTGTTTTGTTGGTATTTTGACAGTTTCACATCATGTCTTATCTCCTCAAACTTGGGTGGTTGACTCAGGAGCAACTCATCATGTTACACATGATCAGTCTCTCTTCAGCTCCCTTGATACCTCTGTAGTGAGTTATGTTAATTTACCCACTGGTGTTGTTGTTAAGATAAGCGGTATAGGTGTGATCCAGATAAACAAAGACATTATTCTCCGTAATGTCTTGTTTATTCCTGAATTCTGATTGAATCTTATCAGCGTCAGTGCTTTGACTACATCCCTTGGTCTGAGAGTCTGGTTTGATGAATCTTGTTGTGTGCTCCAAGATCCTACCAAGGACTTGAGGATTGGTTAGGGTAATCGGATTGGCAACCTGTATGTCATGGACTCTTTCTCCTCAGTGGCTATCAATGCAGTTGTGGATATTGGAATGTGGCACATACGACTTGGTCATCCTTCTTTTTCAAGACTTGATGTCATTTCAGATGCTTTACAAACTTCTAAACATAAGAATAAAGGATATTCTTACTGTCGTGTTTGTCATTTAGCTAAACAGAAGAAGTTATCTTTTCCCTCTCTAAATAACATTTGTAATTCAGTTTTTGAGCTGTTACATATAGACATTTGGGGGCCTTTTTCAGTGGAAACTGTTGATGGTTTTAAGTATTTTTTAACAGTTGTTGATGACCATTCTAGAGCCACTTGGGTTTTCTTACTTCGCAGCAAATCAGAGGTCTTGACAGTCTTCCCTGCGTTTCTTACCCAAGTAGAAAAACAGTTTGGCGTCTCTGTTAAGGCAGTCAGATCAGATAATGCTCAGGAGCTTAAATTCACTGACTTGTATCAACAAAAGGGAATCGTTTCTTTTCATTCATGTCCAGAAACACCTGAACAAAACTCGGTGGTGGAAAGGAAACACCAACACATCCTTAACGTTGCCAGAGCTTTACTATTTCAGTCTAAGGTACCATTGTCTTTTTGGGGTGATTGTATCTTAATTGTTGTGTTCCTGATCAACAGGACACCATCTCCTATTCTCTCTAACAAGACTCCATTTGAGGTGCTTACTGGCAAGAGTCCCTCTTATGATCAACTTAAGATATTTAGTTGTCTCTGTTACAGCAGCACATCACCTAAAGGACAATACAAGTTACAACCTTGATCTCGTGCTTGTGTTTTTCTTGGCTACCCTGCTTGTATCAAAGGTTACAAGTTGATGGAGTTGGAGAGTCGTCTTGTCTACATCACTCGACATGTGGTTTTTCATGAGACTATTTTTCCTTTGGCTGCTGTTCATGTGGACAAAGATAAAGTTGACTTTTTTGAGCCAGTAAATTCTTTGCCTACAGGTACTATCATTCCATCACCATCAAAAAATATTTCTCCATCTTCTCACCCTCCATCACAAATTTCTGATAAACGAGCCAGGAAACTTCCTGCTCATCTCTCTGACTATCATTGTTACACTATAGACAATGATATTCCTTATCCTATTTCATATTCTCTTTCTTATACAAATATTTCTTCTTCTCATTTGATGTTCATCAATCACATCAATAAAATTCCAATCCCTCAAACTTACTCTGAGGCAAAGAATTCTAAAGACTGGTGTGATGCGGTTGATAAGGAAATTGAGGCTATGGAGTCTAATCAGACTTAGGTGGTTACTAGTTTGCCTCGTGGGAAGAAAGCAGTATGTTGTAAGTGGGTGTTCACTGTGAAGTTTTTGGCAGATGGGAGCATTGAGCGTTACAAAGCTTGTATTCTGGCTAAAGGTTACACACAGAAAGAGGGTTTAGATTATAAATAAACCTTATTTCCTGTTGCAAAGATGGCTACAGTCAAGATTCTTCTCAAAGTTTCTGCTTCCAAAGGCTGGTTCCTCAAGCAATTGGATATTTCCAATGCTTTTCTGAATGGTGACCTCGAGGAGGAGGTGTATATGCGGTTACCAGAAGGCTATGCTGCTAGTAAGGGGGACTCTCTGCCTCCTAATGTTGTCTGCTTACTTAAAAAGTCCATCTATGGCCTTAAACAGGCGTCTCGCCAGTGGTTTTTGAAATTCTCCACTGCTTTGCTTGCTTTGGGTTTTACCAAAGGTCATGGTGACCGTACCCTTTTTGTCAAGTCTTCTGATTTTGAGTTTCTTGTGGTTCTTGTTTATGTCGATGACATAGTCATTGCCAGCACAAGTACTCAACTTTCAAACAATCTGACTGCAGATTTGAAAATTCACTTCAAGCTCCGTGATCTTGGCACCCTCAAATATTTCCTTGGTCTTGAGGTGTCTCGTTCTTCTTCTGGTATCTCCCTTTGCCAGCGGAAATACACACTGAAACTTCTCCAATCCACTGGTATGCTTGCTTGTAAACCCTCATATGTCCCTATGACCCCTAATCAGAAGCTGTCTAAAGCAGATGGTGAGTTGTTGCCTGATCCGGACACCTATCGACGTTTGGTGGGTCAACTTATGTATTTGTGTATCACAAGACCTGACAAAACTTTTGTTGTCAATAAGTTATGTCAATACTCCTCTGCACCTCGAACCTCACATTTATCTGCTGTTACCAAGGTTCTTCAGTACCTTAAGGGCACAGTTGGCCAAGGCCTTTTCTACTCTTAAGATTTTGATTTCACCTTGACAGAATTTGCTGATGCGGATTGGGCTTCTTGCCAAGACAGTAGACGGTCAACGACTGGTTTTGCCATGTTCTTGGGTCCCTCCCTGATCTCTTGGTGCTCCAAGAAACAACCTACTATCTCTAGATCTTTAGCTGAGGCAGAATACAGAGCTCTAGCTCTTGCCACTTGTGAGCTAATGTGGTTGGTTACTCTCTTATCAGATCTCCACATTACTTCATCTATTCCTCCTGCTATGTATTCAGATAGCACTGCTGCCATCTCTATTGCCTCCAACCCTGTTTTTCACGAGCGCACACAACACGTTGAAGTGGACTGTCACACTGTGCGTGAGAAACTGGACAAGGGTCTCCTGCTTATGCTTCATGTGCGCACGAATGACCAGGTTGCAGACATACTCACCAAAGCCTTGTTCCCTCATCAATTCTCTCATTTGCAATCCAAGATGAGTCTTCATAATATATTTGCCTCATTTTGAGGGGGGCTAATAGAGTATGTTTCTGTTTAGTACATAGTCACTTTACTCTCTCGTTTGTAATATGTTCTTTCTTCATAATCACAATCTCTCCATTCATCCTCAATTTCAAGAGGATCAAACATTATATCATCATCCCATAAATCATCATATATTTCAGATTCTACCCCAACACAATTTGCATCTTCTAAATCACGTGCATCTCTGTTTGTTCATTCTCTTGGGTGTATCCTAATTCTTTCTCAAACTCACTTTCATAATCACCCAACTCTTCTTCACTATTGAAAGTCCATGATTCCACACCTTTAAAACTCTCACAGCTATATTCTACCATATTTTCTTCCCTATTTAGACCCATAAAAATATAAATCGAACTAGAATTCTTAGACTATAAAAGCTCATTGTGGACCGGCGATTCTTCTTCTTCTTGGGCCAACATGGGCCGAGCCTTGTGGCCTGTTTTTCTTATTAAGTCCAACATCATTTGATCTGCTGGGCTTCTGGAAGTGGGCCGATTTGCTGAGTAATAAATCAGCACTATGGGCCTCGAGTTCTCTCTTCTCTTCTGCATGATCCATCTGGTTTGTTGCCTGAAATGGGGTGAAAGCTTTATGGTCAAAGGTGATCTATAAGGATCTATTGTCAGTACAAGACAGAGATGATGATGTTGTGTTTTGGTATATGTATGACACAAGGAAAAGCATGAAAGGGTTGTGAGTTTTACCTTGAGAGTTGAGAGAGGCCTAAGAGAGTGGGGAGCTTGGATCTTGGGGATTCTTTCTGGTTCTTGTAAACACATTGCTTGTAATCTCTTTTGATCATAGTGAAGTGTGTGAGTTACTCACCGAGATGTACCACGGAGACTTCCTCCTTGGGAACTCGTAAATCCTCTTGTTTCGGTTCGGTTTTGCATCTTCTTATAACCTACAAAACATTCATCAAATCATATTAGAAACTAAACAGCTTAAGACTATAGCATAACTTGACAACAAGTGGTATCAGAGCGTCAGGTTCAAGCTATGTCAACTAAAGCGGAAGCTAGTATGAAGAATGAGAAGGTTGAGTACATGGAACCTACTCAAGGGCGTTTTGATGTTGAGAAATTTGATGGTGAAGGCGACTTCTCTCTCTGGAAATTCAAGGTCCTAGCTCAGCTGGAGATCCTAGGACTCGATGATCCACTTCTGCCTGTTTATCTGGAAGAACAAGCCAGTTTAGATCCAAAAGGAAAAGAATATAACAAAGTTGCTGCAGAAGATGAACTTGAAAAGGCAAAAGCAGATCCGAAATGGAAAGCAAAAGATAAGAGAGCAAAGAATCTTATCTGTTCAAGTCTGGCTGATGCTGTTCTCAGATCAGTGAAAAGAGAAAGATCTGCGTATGATACATGGATGGCTTTGGAAGCAGAATATCAGGTGAGAACACTTCCGCACAGATTCAACCTGAAACAAAGATTTTATTCTTTCAAGATGGATGCAGGAAAAAATCTAGATAAGAATCTGGATGTTTTTAACAAGTTGATATCTGACCTGGCTAGTGTACATGTTGACATGAGTGATGAAGATAAGGCAGCTATTCTTATGAATAGTCTGCCAAAACAATTTGATACTCTTGTTCACACATTGAAGTACAGCAGCAGAAGAGAGACAATCACAGTAAAAGACATTGTTAGTTCGGCCTATTCTATAGAAATGGAACTAAAAGAAAAGGGTCTTTACAAGTTACAGACAAGTGCAGAAGGTCTGGTGTTTCTGAGTAGAGGAAGAAGTGAAAAGGTTTCAACATCAAAAGGAAAACAGAAGGACAAGAGTAGATCTAAATCCAGAGCAAAAGCAAGACAGTGCTGGTTTTGTGGTTCAGAAGATCATTTCAAAAGAGATTTTCCTAAAAGGAAACATCATAGTAATGATAGCAGAACGGGAAAGGCTGAAGCTAGTATTGTTGAAACTACTGAAACATAACCATTAATGCTTATGGCGTCAATTAAGGAGGGGGGAGATGAATGGATCATTGATTTTGGATGTTCATATCATGTAACATTCAGAATGGACCTCATGTTTGATGTGTAAGAGATTAATGGAGAAAAGATTTTAATGGGAAATGACACTAGTTGCAATGTAACTGCTATTGGTAAAGTGAAGTTTCAGAATGATGACGGATCAGTTGTGATATTATCACACGTCAGATTTTCTGAAATGGCTAGAAGAAATTTGATTTCTTTGGGACAACTGGAGATGCTGGGATGTTGGTATAAGTCAAAGGATTTCAAATTGAAAGTGTTTAAGGATGAACGAGTGGTTCTATCAGCAAGTTACAAGAACACTCTGTATTTCTTAAATGGCAAGCCTATAAAATCATAAGCTAATGCAATGTTAATATCAGAAAATATGATGGATCTATGGCATAGCAGATTGGGACATATGAGTGCTGCTAGCATGAAGCTACTAAAAGAGAAATGACTGATCAAACAAGGAGAAATCAAAGACTACAAGAAATGTGAGCCATGCATTCTGGGGAAATCACACAGAACATCATTCAGAAAAGGTATTCACGTTTCAGAAAGACCTATGGAGTATGTGCATTCCGATCTATGGGGATCACCTAATGTAACACCTAGTTTGGCAAGGTGTCAGTATTATATATCATTTGTTGATGATTATACTAGAAAAGTTTGGGTGTATTTTCTGAGAACAAAAGATGAAGCTTATGGGAAGTTTGTTGATTGGAAAACTTTGACTGAGAATCAAAGTGGTCAGAAGCTGAAAGTACTGAGAACCGACAATGGACTAGAGTATTGCAACAAGGTGTTTGATGATTTCTGTGCTCAAGAAGGAGTGAAGAGACACAGAACATGTCCATACACTCCGCAACAGAATGAGATAGCTGAAAGACTGAATAGAACTATCTTAGAAAAGGTGAGAAGTCTATTAACGGAGACAGGTTTATCAGAATCATTCTGGGCTGAGGCTGCATCTACAGTTGTTTATATACTGAACAGAACTCCTTCTAAACCGATAAACTATTAAATACCAGAACAATTGTGGACAGGAAGAGAACTAGATCTATCTCACATGAGAAGGTTCGGATGTTTGTCTTATTTTCATTCTGATCAAGGCAAATTGAAACCTAGAGCTAAGAAAGGGGTTTTCATGGGATATCCACAAGGTGTTAAAGGTTATAGAATATGGAGTTTAGAAGACAAGAGATGCATTGTGAGCAGAGACGTAATCTTCAATGAAGATATCGTTTACAAAGATTTTGACAAGGCTTCTTTGGATTTTAAGAAGAAGGAGGTGAATAAGAATAAAAGGGTTTCTTTCTTACTACCTACTGATTCAAGTGAAGCTAGAAGTTCAAGTGATGCTGTTCATGATGCAGATCAAGGTGGAGTTTTTCATGATTCAAATGAAGAAACAGAAAATATAAACACAGAAGATGACACAGAGATGGATGAATCAGACTATAGTGACTACTTGTTGGCAAGAGACAGAAGCAGAAGAGAAATAAGACGGCCTAGTAGGTTCATTGAAAACAACATAGCATATTATGCACTAAATGCTGCGGATGACATTAATTTTGATGAACCTAAGACTTACACAGAAGCTATAAGTGGTAAGGACCGTGATCTATGGATAGCTGCTATGAAAGAAGAAATAGAATCTTGCAACAAAAATCAAACATGGTCGGATGTTCCTTTGACTGGTAATCTAAGAACTGTTGGTTGCAAATGGATCTACAAAGTGAAACCGGGAATTCCAGGGGTTGAAAAACAAAGGTTTAAAGCAAGGTTGGTTGCTAAAGGGTTTACACAGATTGAGGGTATTGATTATCATGAAGTGTTTTCTCCTGTGGTTAAGCACATTACTATCAGATTAATGCTATCAATTGTGGTTAATCATGATATGGAATTGGAGCAGATGGATGTTAAAACAGCGTTTTTACATGGAAACCTAGATGAGAAGATCTATATGCAACAACCAGAAGGTTTTGAAAAAAAAGGAAATGCATGTTTATTGCATAAATCATTATATGGTTTGAAACAGGCTTCTAGACAATGGAATTTGAGGTTTAATGATTATATTAAATCTCAAGGTTATAGCAGAAGTGATTTTGACAATTGCGTGTATTTCAGAGAATTCAAGAAAGGTTTCTACATTTATTTGCTTCTCTATGTCGACGATATGTTATTGATATCAAGCGACATGGGAGAAATCATTAAGCTTAAAGGTTTGTTGAGTGATGAGTTTGAAATGAAGGATTTAGGAAATGCAAGGAGGATACTGGGTATGGATATTTCAAGAGACAGGTTGAATGGGGTTCTGAGATTATCTCAGAAAGTTTATATTAACAAAATTTTGAACACATTTAATCAATCAGAGGGCAAAGCAGTTCATACTCCTATGGGTTCTCATTTTAAACTATCAAGCAGCAAAGAGGGTGAGAAGTTAATGGACAGTGTACCTTACGCCAGTGCAGTGGGCAGTCTGATGTACGCGATGGTTGGTTCACGTGCTGATCTGGCATATGCTGTAGGTCTGGTTAGCCGCTTCATGAGTAAACCTGATACAGAGCATTGGAATGCAGTTAGATGGATCTTAAGATATTTAAAACATGCAAAAGATCTGAGTCTGACTTTCAAGAAAAATGAAATGAAAGGAATAAAAGGATTTTGTGATAGCGACTATGCATCTGACCTTGACAGAAGAAGATCCATAACAGGATTCGTTTTTCAAGTCGGTGGAAACACTGTCAGCTGGAAATCTGGTCTTCAGACTAGAGTGGCCCTGTCAACAACGGAAGCAGAATATATGTCATTAGTGGAAGCAGCAAAAGAAGCAGTATGGTTGAAGGGTATTACCTTTGAGATCGGACTTGGAGATCTAGAAACAGAGATCTACTGCGACTCACAAAGCGCCATATGTCTCGCCAAGAACAGTGTGTACCATGAAAGAACAAAACACATGGCGGTTAGAATGAGTTTTCTAAGGGAACTAGTTGAAGATGAAGAAATAAGGGTGAAGAAGATTAGTACCTTAGATAATCCGGCAGACATATTGACAAAATCAGTACCAGTGAAGAAGTTTGAAACGACATTAGATCGGCTGGGTTTACTCAGCGATCTAGTATGTTGAGTAGACCAGGAGTCCTGAAAAGTCTCTTCGGCACACATGCATGCCGAAGAGGGAAGGGTCAGAAGAAAAAAAGTGGTCAGTTTTTCTTTTGATGAGTGTTTGTTCTTATTTCAGAAAAGAAGAATTTTGAAACTAAGAACATGGAAAAGGAAATGAGCAGAGTTGAGATGGTTAGACTTACTCTGCGAAGGTACAGTCTTCATGCATGCCGGAGTTTTCTCTGTGGAATCGGAAACAGATATCTGTTTTTCCGGTGGATCTTCGGAGTTACGGTTTTGAAGAGTAAAGGGAAATGAGAGGCTATCTCGAATGGTTCTATTCTCTGATTCTTCTCACGGCGGAGAAGATCGGAGAGGATTTTTTCTCTCTGGTTTTAGTCGGAGGTTTTGAAGAACATGGGAGGAGAGAATGAGAGAGAAGTGTTTTTCTGATTGAGAGACGTTTAGGGTTGCGAAGAGGAAGAGGAAGAGGAAGAGTTACCTCGGTACTGTAAGGAGAAGGGGAGGAATCGAGGAGTCGCCTGGATTGCCGCGAAGAAATGAAGAAGTCGAGGTGGAGTTTGTGGACCGGCGATTCTTCTTCTTCTTGGGCCAACATGGGCCGAGCCTTGTGGCCTGTTTTTCTTATTAAGTCCAACATCATTTGATCTGCTGGGCTTCTGGAAGTGGGCCGATTTGCTGAGTAATAAATCAGCACTATGGGCCTCGAGTTCTCTCTTCTCTTCTGCATGATCCATCTGGTTTGTTGCCTGAAATGGGGTGAAAGCTTTATGGTCAAAGGTGATCTATAAGGATCTATTGTCAGTACAAGACAGAGATGATGATGTTGTGTTTTGGTATATGTATGACACAAGGAAAAGCATGAAAGGGTTGTGAGTTTTACCTTGAGAGTTGAGAGAGGCCTAAGAGAGTGGGGAGCTTGGATCTTGGGGATTCTTTCTGGTTCTTGTAAACACATTGCTTGTAATTTCTTTTGATCATAGTGAAGTGTGTGAGTTACTCACCGCGATGTACCAAGGAGACTTCCTCCTTGGGAACTCGTAAATCCTCTTGTTTCGGTTCGGTTTTGCATCTTCTATAACCTACAAAACATTCATCAAATCATATTAGAAACTAAACAGTTTAAGACTATAGCATAACTTGACAACACTCATAATTAAAATTCATACCTTATTCTCGGAGGTTGAAAAGCTCCTCGAACATCTAGTTGCGCTTCATCTCTTCTTCGGGTATTCAATGCTTAAATCTCTTATCTCATAATTTGACAAAAGAGAGGCTAATTTACGGTTTATCATGCAAGCTTTTCATGAGTTATGTATTTTCAATTAACGGTGGTAACGACGCTTGTAACACCAAAATAATCTTAAGCCTTAAAGGTTAACATTCTAAAAGTTAGATAATTTGAAATAGTTTAGATTTATTTAAAGAAAATATAACTTCAAGTTTTAATTTTTAAGGGACGACGGCCTACTTCCACCCTAAAGTTTTGATATAACAACATATCAACTTATATTTAGACATTCTGTCTAATATCATCTAAAGTATAGATGCAAGGTCTAATTGTACCCAAAATTATAAAATGACTATTGAAATCCACACATAATATACGAAATCGATCTAATTGCACAAATTGTTAAATAAGTATAGTATTGTTGTAAACTAACAATTGGTTACGATCTTTAATTCATTAATTAACCGAATCTCAACTCGACCAAATCTCAAATTGGCAACTGAATTTGAGCGGGTTAGGATAAACATTGTCTGTTTAAGATTTGATCGTGTCTATGAAATTGGTTTATGTTAGGTTTATTAATGGTTTACAATTATAACAAATTGTTGGTTTACAACAAAACTATAATTATCTAACAATTTAATTAGACCAATTTTGTATATTATGTGTAGAATGTGATAGTCATTATCTGATTTTAGTTGCAATTAGACATTGAATATATATTTTAGAAGGAATTAGATAGATGGTTGTTGACAAAAAAAGGTCTAAATATAGGAGGTTGTTACATCAAAACTAAAACTTGGTGGTATAAATAAACTGTTACCCCCATTTTTTAAAAGGTTAAAGAAAAGAAAAAGAAAATGTTAAAGTTCATTATTTTGTAAGAGGTTTTCCCTATTATATATAGCATACAATTTTCGCAACACCAGAGATGACCACTAGAGGCGCGAAGACTCGGTTTTTAAAGAACGATATCAGATACTTGAAGGTGAAGTATTATAACTTCTCGTCTGGAACAATTCTGGCACTGGTTTCTTCTGGTGATATTGAAAAGTCAAATCTTTTCCTCCGAGAATCGTCCGCCTCGCATTTGATTCCGAGTATTCCTGTGAAAGGGATCTCCTTGGCCGCTTTAGCAATTGTCGTTCTTCTTTATCAAATAAGATTTTTCTTTTGCCATCTTTTAGCTGATGCAATCTCGCGCATGGTTGCACCTGACAAATTACTACAAAAGATCATCGGTAGTTCCTATATTAGACCATGACCGACCTGTGCAACTATTTAATCTCGTTCGTTCGATTTGCTCTTCCAGCAATCCTCAAAGACCCAGAAGGGAAGGATATTCGCGTGTGGCACGAACCGAATGGATGATTGGGAAGCTGTGCAAAGAAGGTAAAATCACTGAAGCACGCATACTGTTCGACGGATTACCTGAGAAAGATGTAGTCACATGGACGGATGTGATCACTGGGTATATTAAGTTAGGGAATATGAGAGAAGCTAGGCAATTATTCGATAGGGTTGATGGTATAAAAAATGTGATAACTTGGACAGCCATGATCAGTGGGTACTTGAGATCTAAGCAGTTTTCTGTAGCTGAGATGCTTTTTCAGGAGATGCCGGAGAGAAATATAGTTTCTTGGAATGCCATGATTGATGGGTATGCGCAGAGCGGGAGAATCGATAAAGCCCTGGAGTTGTTTGATGAAATGCCTGAAAGAAACACTGTTTCTTGGAATACGATGATTAAAGCTCTGATACAGCGTGGAAGAATAGAAGAGGCAATGAATCTATTTGAACAAATGCCTAGAAGGGATGTCATTTCATGGACTGCTATGGTTGATGGATTGGCAAAGAATGGTAAGGTAGATGAAGCGAGACGAATTTTCGATTGCATGTCCGAAAGAAATATTATTTCATGGAATGCAATGATCACAGGTTATGCACATAACAATAGGATAGACGAAGCTGACCAACTCTTTCAATTGATGCCAGAGAGAGACTTTGCTTCATGGAATACGATGATCACAGGGTTTATACGAAATGGGGAGATAAATAGGGCCTGTGATTTATTTGACCGGATGCCTGAAAAGAATGTTATATCCTGGACCACAATGATTACAGGATATGTCCAGAATAAAGAAAATGAAGATGCACTCAAAGTTTTCTCAAAGATGTTAAGGGATGGCTGTGTTAAGCCTAACGTAGGAACTTATGTGAGCATTTTAAGCGCCTGTAGTGACTTGGCTGGACTTGTGGAAGGGCAGCAGATTCACCAGATGATATCTAAGTCAGTCCACCAAAAGAACGAACTTGTGACTTCAGCGCTTATTAACATGTATTCAAAGTCTGGTGAATTAATTGCTGCTAGGAAAATCTTCAGTGATGGGCTGGTAAGCCAAAGAGACTTAATATCATGGAACAGTATGATTTCTGTTTATGCACATCACGGGCATGGGAAGGAAGCAATTGAAATGTATGATCAGATGCGGAAACACGGATTTAAAGCCAACGAGGTGACCTATCTTAACTTGCTATCTGCTTGCAGCCACGCTGGACTGGTAGAGAAAGGAATGGAGTTATTTGAGGAACTTGTGAAAGACAAATCACTTTCTCTGCGTGAAGATCACCATACATGTCTCGTGGATCTCTGCAGTCGGGCTGGTAGATTGAAAGATGTGTTAAAGTTCATCAACCATGTTGTTGCTAAACCATCAAAATCCGTCTATGGAGCGCTCTTATCCGCTTGTAATGTTCATGGGGAACTGAGTATTGCTAAGGAGGTGGTGAAGAAGGTTTTACAAACAGGGTCAGATGATGCTGGGACTTATGTACTAATGTCTAATATATATTCAGCGAGTGGGAAAAGGGAAGAAGCTGCAGAGATGAGAAAGAAGATGAAGGAAAGAGGGTTGAAGAAACAACCAGGTTGCAGTTGGATTAAGGTTAGGAATCAGATGCATCTTTTTGTAGTTGGTGATAAGTCACATCCTCAGTTTGAAGTCTTAGATTTGGTAGTATCCGATCTTCGCAACAAAATGAGGAAGGACAAGAACATGACTTCAGAAGCGGAACAAGATTTGTTCTGAGCTATTTGATTTCTTCTGCACACAGGAGAGGGTATACAGATTCCTTGGTCTGAGATTAGTTTTAACCTAAATAACGGATTTATCCAAGGAACTTGGTGTTGCAGGAGATTTTTGTTGGTAGTTAAGTCTTTTAGAATACCCTTTTTTTATTCTGATTTGAGCCTTTACCAATTAGTACTGAATACACATTCCTTGAACTGTGTTATATAAGAATGTGAGTGGATCAATTTTTGCATTTCCTGCCAAATTACTAGATTGCAACCACAAATTTTGAAGAACACATCGAAATTTTGAAGGGTAAAGACATTATTAATTTTGAATTTAAAGAAAAAACATTTCATAGTTTGATTTCTAGTTTTCATATATAGAGAGCAAAAGAAAAAAGAAAGAAAAAAAAAACCAAGAAAATAGCTAAATTGAGAGAACAAAAAAGTATCAGTGGGAAATCTCACAAGGTGCATGAAATGTTCTACCTCGACAAATGGCTTCAAGATTTTCCCCTGCGTACGAGCACAATGGTGACACTTCCACACCTACTTAAGCTATGACTGTTAATAACAATTATAAACAAATCAAGTGAAGAGAAAGGATTGAATGGGCTCTTTACCTGTTGCATATAAAGGAACAGAATGTGTTAGAAATCCTCCAGCTCCTATGACCCAACGTGTATGCAGCCGTAGAACCAACAGTCTCGCGCTTTCTGGTGTGTCGAAATTCGACCCGTTCGCATTCTTCACTGGCGCAAATTCTTCCTCCCTCAACACCTGCAAACACAAGAATATCCGCATAAACAAAAAAGTTATATTCATAAAAGACAAAGAGAAAAAAAGTGAATATCTAACAGATCAATGAATCATGTAAATCTCAATCTGATGTGATTCATACAATGTAACAGAACAATACCTCAAAGAGAGCAGTCGACGGAGCATACGGAAAGCAATCGAATATGAACTGTTCTAGTTTCAGTCCCACTGTTTCGCCATTTACAGATGGTATCTTTTTCTCTGCCAAATGGTAACTGCAAGAGTTTTTATAAAACATATTAAGAATATGCACAAGTAATTGCATATTGCAAGATTAATTACACTTAAAGCATCTCTCACACGCTGTCTTTTTCCAGCCCATTCGCAACTTGATTGAGGAAATCCAGAGTGAACATGTGTAAGCACACCTGCAGTCATAAACATCGTTTTTCTACTTACATTAGAAATTTAAACACATGCCACTTCCAGAACAACACTCACTGGCCTTACAGTTTTTTGAAATTCCCAATGTCTAAAGTTGCATTAAAATCGAAAAATAGCAATTATACCGGAAATAATGATCTAAGTAATAACTTCAAAGCCTGTAAAAAAGAGAGAAGTTTACGTTACTCCAGCAATATTGAAGACGTCCTGTTTGTTGATTAGTTGCACTTGCCATTGACTGGTCTAGCTCTGTGTACTCAACTACAGTCAAAGGCCCACCTTTTCCTCTCCTTACAAATACTCCAACCTTTTCCTGTGGATATGCCTGTATTGATAACAGCAAGATTCCCGATTAAAACTTGACTTGACTTGGCCCAGGGTAAACTAATTGCAGGAAAGTGAAAGTTAAGTATAGAAAGGTATCTGAATATACCTTGCGCACTACTTTTGCAGCAGAAGCTGCACCTTTGTCGATGAAGTATCCCAGAAAAGTAGGGTCAGCTACTCGAACCTGCATTCCAAGATTACTGCTAGTTGTTCGAATAGTCGAGAAATTTTGAGAAAGTAGGCAGATAAATACTTGAAAGCACTGAGAGAGCTAACCAGAACATTGTCAACACCATAGCAATCCACATACTTAATCCCCCTTGATGCCATATCTTCTAATAACCTTGAAGATTTCAGAGCTGAATAAACATATACATTTTTCTGGTCAGAATAAAAAAACACCAAACACTATCTCCAATAATTATAGCAAAAGCAATCAGAGGACGTATACCTGCATAAACTCCCCCGTTCCCATCTGGAGCCTTGGCTAGCTAGTTACACAGAGTGAAAATTAGAAGGCCAGTGTCTTAAGGATCATAGAAAATAAGATAAACAATTATAAACCTCGAGAACCAGAGGCTTAAGTTTATTTCAGCTTAGACGCATACACTGAAAGGTGTCTCCATGATAAACTTTCCATCCTTTGATATACAAGGTAGGGTTCCTTGTTGGAAAAACGTAACCTGCAGAGAGTGGAATCCGCACATAAGGAAAGAAAAGAATAGACATGCAGGAATGACAGAGCCAAGAACCTCTTACTTGATCTGGCTCAAGGCCAAAATACTTGTTACTCTCAAAGAATTTTTGTGTTGGTTCATGGGTAAATGGACTGGTCATTATATACCAGTGTATAGTGACTGGGCGAGTTGAACCTACTGCCAGGTCCGCAGTCATCATGTTATGTGAAACAAAGAATAAAAATTGATAGAGTTGTACGGATTTATAGAATACAAGTGTGATTTTACCCTCACTTATAGCCTGAGCAGCAAGCCTTTGGACACACAATATCCTCTCAGCTTGAATCTGAAAAAGTGACTTCCCAGATGGAAGCCCAATATCTGAGACAATAAAGCTACTTTGGTAAAGTAAAAAAAAAAAACAGGTAACAACATACATTTCATGTTATAGAGAGTTGCATTCACTAAAACAGAACCGTAACGGGAACTACTCACTATAACACCCTTTTGGATCAGAACTTCCAAGTCTTGTTCCCTGCAATAAGTTTTGTACCAGATTGATGAGCATTTTGTGGATAGATGTCTAACAAAGACTACAATGTGGATCGAAGAGCCAATAAAAACAAATCCAAAACTAGCTTTGCCCTTCATAATTTCGTTCAGTTGGCCAACTCAGCATACAATTTCAGGTGATAACACTCCCATAAAAAATTTCAAGGTATTAAATGCTGAAGTAAATGAGAAAAATGTAAAGGGTAAAGAAAATTACAGGATCCTACAAAGCATCTTTGAGGTCACGTGAAAACCAATCTTTCTCATGATAAGGTGGTCATATATCTAGAAGAAGCCACCGACGGATTAAATTTTTAAAGTAGTCATGATTACTCGTTTAAAGCATTTATGACCACTCTTTAAAGAAACCATTCTTATCAAATAATCATTTTCCAGACTTTATTAAAGTAACAACATCTAGAGACATATTGTTTGAATATGTAGCAAGCATTATTCCAACATCATTTCAGCAATCACCCAATTCCAACCATAATTCTAGAATCATTAACACATTCTTTAGTTGCTAATCCAAGAATAGATAAGGTGAAACCAATGAATATGACACAGAGCCAGATACAAGTTTTGTTCTAAAGCAAAACAATACCAAGAAAAGAAAAAACTGCCTCAAAAATTAAAGTACCTGCCCACCAGATAAAAGCAACACACCCAATTTCCCTTCGTAGATGGATTTTAATCCCATCTTCCACCATTTTTCTTTGTCTTCCTTAGTTCTTTTCTCAACCGTTGACACACAATTCTCCGGTACCGGTTCTATTGCCGCCACTGGCAACCCTGATTAAGTGTAAACAAAGGTCAATTAAATCTTCATGAATGATGTAATATGCATGTCTGCAATACTTTGCTTCAATGAATTCAATAGAAATAAACCTTGAGATTGAAGTGAGCATCTGATGATCCGATCTATTCTTGGAAGATCCAAATTCTGGAAGATAATAACGCATCACGCTTACATAATTCAAATACAAATTCCAGCCATAGAATTCACACTATTTACAGGATCTTCAGCTAATTCGCTGAATTATAGAATGCAAAGCATATCTAAGATGAAAAAAATGAAACTGAAACTCTGGCGAAATCTGGAACAGTGTAATCTGATTCACCTCGATATCTCTGAGGAGAAGATCTCGTTCTTCCGGTGAGAGTTCGTCCCAGAGAGCAAAAACACCTTCCTGTCCGTAATCCTTAAGCCTCTCAACTAACGCCTGATGAGGTGACACCGTCGGAGGAAGCGTCTTCGTGACAGCCGAAGTTGGAATCTCAATCTCCGTCGTTGGTTCTTTCATCATCTCCGTCTATCAAACGTAATTCTCACTTCACAACAAATATATTCGTTGGGTTAGTTTTATAGCACCGAAGATACGCGAGGGGACGAAGAAGACAAAGAATCAAATTAATCAAACGACAAATGACCATAATACCCTTATCTCCTTCAATCCGTCAAGAGTCTTCCGACAATTTGTTGGCCTAACCCTTCCTCTGACTCCGCAGGTTCCACCGTCCTCCCAACCCCTTTGAATTTGACTTTCCTCCAATTTCGTTTTTTCCACATTTACTCCACTACGTATGGCACCCAAAAGAAACAAAATAGTCAATGTCTAGTGGACATTCCGATCAGTTCCAGATACCATCTAATCGAGTTTGAATATTTTAGATATAAAATTTTAGTTAACCGAACATTATTCAGATTAAATTTTTTCGAATTTTTGCATGTTCAAGTACATATTGAGGTACTTACTTGAAGAGAGCAATGGAGTCATACTTTTAAATCTTGGGGAGTGTCGACTAAATGGCTCGACAACTTTGCTGAATTCATTGGATGTATAGTTTCTTCTAGGCGCATTCGATACTCCTAGATTGAAACTATTGTTATGCCTTCATTTATGTAGGTTGATATCTCAACCATTATTTAAATTCAGAGATTGTATTTTGCATCACATTCTCTATCTTCAATGCCTCGGTCAAAAAGTTATGGAGACCCCACATGGGCCTCCTCAACAAACCTTATAATCGGCCGATGGGACTCAACCCAGTTAAGACATTCGTTTGATGGTCGAAAAAGGAAGTAATTAAATATTTGACCTTGATTTGATTAAGAGGGTCTCAAACTACACTCTTGCAACATAGTCAATGTCGTTTACTGGTAGAACATATCTGTCACTTGTAGAGTTGTTCCATGAGATTCTTCAGCTTCGTGACATCTGCACCCACGATTTCACCTTTCTTCGAGCCTCCTTTGAAGAACTGCAATGTTGGCTGCATCATAAATGTTCATGAGATTTATGCAGCCTCATATGACCAAACACAGCCTTCAGATAAATGCCTTCATAAGATTTACGCAGCCTCCTATGACCAAACACAGCTTCAGATAAATGACTTCTTCCCCACAAATGGAGCCTTTCTCTGAAGGCTGTATTTGGTCATATGAGGTTGCATAAGGACCGTGGTAGTTTATGATCACAATGCTAGGTTCAACATGAGTGGTAGTTTATGATCACAATGCTAGGTTCAACATGAGTCACTCCTGCTGATTGTATAACGCAGTAGAATATGAAAAGAAAAGGTATCGAAGCTTACCACAGCTGTAATATTCAACTTGCTGAGAGTGTTTGAGACCCCACCCTGCAGATTTGCAAGAAACAATATCTTTGTAAGTTAAGAAAACTCAAATATTTGCAAAGTGTTGAAAGAAAACTCAAATATTGCACGGTTCAGGTATTTTACTCACTAACATAATTGTATAAAGCAGTATATATAACATTGAGAAACAGTGTAGAGACTTCCTTTGTTACAAGTTCATAAACGTACAAGGTTCTACTAACAAAAAAACAAACGAAAATAAACATATATGAATGGAGCTCAAAATAACAAAAAAATAACTCACCTCATCAATGTCAATCTTATATGTTGTTACGTCTGGATATTGTTCACTAAGCTCCCCGATTACAGGAGAGATGAACCTGCCTGAAGTAAATTCGAATAGAAACTAATAAGCCACTTGCAATCAAAATATATGTACAGAACAATCTAAAGAAACAACATACATGGTCCACACCAGACGGCCGTGAAATAGAAGATCGACGGTAAAGATTCATCTGAGTACAAATAACATCAAGAGACAACAAATCAGCAGATATTACACAAAGCAAATTTACTTTGAGTGAAGTAAGTGGTTACAGTTTATAACACATCACATGATGTTTGTACCTTGAGCTTTGTTCATTGCATTGATGAACTCTTCCTCTGATTTCACAACAACAACACCGTTTTTACCTATGATTGAAATTGCAGAGTTATGTTAATTTCTGACAAAGAAACGTTATAGACTCTTTTAAACATCCAATCTGCCCCTATATTCCCAATGTCTATTTTTTTTCTCTGATCAATCTAGTTTTCTGCAACTCGAAAACGATGCCTACATCATAAACTAAATGCAAATTTCCTATAATTACAGATAGTTACGCAAACTTTCAGTAACCAGAAGAACCAATAGAGCGATTACCTCCCGCTGCTGAACAAAGGCTTCTCCGGTTAAGAAGAGAAGTGTTGAATAAACTAAATTCGGTGGAAGTTTCACTAGTGGAAGCAGCAAATAACGACGAGTTTCTAGTGATATGCGAAGATATCGAATTTGTGGCAATAATAAGAGGTCGGGAAGTAGATAAAGTGGATGATCGCGAAGTTGGTGTGGAGGACCGGAGAGTGGAGAAGCGGCGGTGGAGAACCTGACGGACGATCGACAAATTTCCCTTCATATCGATGATCACTTCAGCTTTCCGATGGGAACGATCTCCCTTTATATAATATTAGGGTTTCCGACTAACTCTCATCGGAGAAGGTAAATGAGAATATTATATCTGCAATTTACCAAATGACCCACATTAAATTAATTAATTCCACTTCTGCCCCTGATAAACGATATTATTACATCTGTCTATGCCAAAATGACGTCGTTTGAGGCTGACCACGATCATGTCCATTGTCCAATAATATTTGTGTGTCCCAATCGCAATTTGGCGACTCCCGAGTTTATTTGGATCATGAGTATTTTTTCTTAGCCTTCATGTTTCGTCAATGTTTCTATTTAGTTTGGTTGAAAACCGAGTTAAAATAAAATTTGAAAAGGTTTCTTATTGGACAAAATGTGATATATATATTCTAAGTCAATGATGATAATTGAATGGGTTTTGATTAGTATTTATGTTATTTCGTTACTAGAAAAGGTTTTGTATGTTCATTCTTTATTAATTTTGAAAACGAGGTGATATAATAGATTATATAGTTAAAGCTGTCACGATGTACCTAACAATCATTAGATTCTACCATCATATGATTAATTTCACCCGCACCATCTTAATTATGTTTCTTTTGGCCTAAACTCATATTCATTGGGCCAGAACTCAAATTAAACATCAAAACACAAATAATTTCACTTTTTGAATGGATTATGCCTATAAATCAAATGTAATTATAGTTATGTATTGGTATTGTATCTGATGCACTCATTACTTTTATTTTTCAATGATTATCAAAGAGGGTTTAAGAATAATAACCAAATGTAGAATCTTAAGAATTTAACATGTGCTGATTCTGCAGTTGATATTGATATTATTTTTTATTAACGGTTGAGTCAAGAGATAAAAGTAAAGCATCATCTTTTAAAAGCCTTTTAAAACAGGATCTAAAGTTTTGGATAAAGATACAAGACATATTAACATTTAATTATCACCCACAAATTATATAGTGAAGATGTTATCTAGCTGTAAAAGTACTAAAAAGACATAAAAGACTTGTTCAAAGTCAAAGTAACGAACAGATCAAATCAAACAATGCACTTTTATAACAAAAAATTATATTATATACAAATGTTCTGATCCACAGTAACGCAACGAGTATCACACTCTGGTGGATTTCACGAACCAGACGTTGACTCTCTCTTTCACAAACACACCATATAATTCCACACCCAAACCTCTTCTCTTCCACTTACGTACGATGATCATTATATGGCGATCATCGACAAAATCTCTCCACGCATCCTTCTCTTGCTACTCCTTTTCCTTTCAGTACCGTCCGGATCCGCTCAGATCACAACACCACCTCTCGATAACCAAACCAAAGCCAATGATCCAGTTGTTATAGTGATCACGGTTCTGTTCTTCGTGATCTTTGTCATGGTCTTTGGTTCAATCTTTTGTCGGAGACGAAACGTGCCGTTTTACACTCGGCCTTCTGTGTTTCGATCCACCGACATAAACACCGAAACACGTGTGGTTAGGATGAGGAGAAATTCAGCGCGTGGACTCGACGCGGAGGTTATTGAATCGTTTCCAACGTTTATATACTCGGAGGTGAAAGCGGTGAGGATCGGGAAAGGAGGTGTGGAGTGTGCGGTTTGTCTATGTGAATTCGAAGACGATGAAACGCTGCGTTTACTGCCTCCTTGTTGCCACGTGTTTCATTCCGATTGCGTTGACGTCTGGCTCTCTGATCACACCACGTGTCCTCTTTGTAGAGCGAATCTCGTTCTAGGTGAAGAGAGTGGTGGTGTTCCGGGTCCGAGTACGGTTTCGCCGGGTACGGATCCTGAAATGGTTGTTGAATCTTCTGATGCGAATTTGTTAAACGGTGTGACGTGGACCAATAATAACACAACACCTCGGTCAAAGTCAACGGGATTATCCAGCTGGCGCATTACCGGTATTTTATTCCCAAGATCTCACTCTACCGGACATTCATTGGTTCAACCGGCGGAAAATCTCGACCGGTTTACGTTAAGGTTACCGGATGATGTACGACGGCGACTAATGACGATGAGACGACACGTGGCGTTATTACCTGAAGCGAGGAGTCCACGGAACGGTTACAGAAGTGGTAGCGTTGGGAGCGAGAGAAGAGTCTTCTCGTTTGGACGAAAGAACAATTATAACAATCGGTTACATTCTATGTCTTTCTCATTTTCTTTTCGGACTGCTTCATTACGGTCTACATTTAGTGGAGATGTGTCTAAGCATTTCCCGACATCGATTGATTCCGGCGAACGGTCTTTCGAACGCCTCCGACCAGATGATCGGGTGTAAATAATTGTTTTTTTTTTACAATTTGTTTTTGGGATTAAATGTTGTTATGGGCCTCTTATTTGGTTTCTTGACTTTTTGAGCATTACTAACCGAAACAACAATATTATTTTTGAGTACGGAAAATGAAAAGCATGTTGAGATTATGATTCTTTCGAATCTAGCAGATATGATGAATGGAATGGGATTTGAAATGTAATCCCAGTGACTTTTTTTCATAGCCCTTCACGAAATGCAATCAGATTTCAATTCTGAATCTTACGTAATCTCTGGCCATATGTAAACCGGAGTCGGTAGCTTCGTTTAGCTAGCCAATGTGATGTGATACTTCTTTGAATGTGGAAGTTTTTTTTTGTTAGAATCCGACTAATATTCCACATCAGAAATTGGAGTCATTCTAACCTAATAAATATAAACTAGAAATCAAGTCATTGTCAATTGTATTAGAATATGGGCTGTCAACTCAAAACCAATTGGCAATAAATGGATTGACACTCACACATCTCCTTGTGTTTTCAGTGATAAGCCTAAGAGAACACCAAAACTGAGCTCTCACCACACCCGCAAACCCTTAAACAAGTACGTTTTTGCCCGATGACATCATAAAAGAGGGAACCCTGCTACTTGGGAACGTTACTGTAACGCATGCCACTGTCATCCATTTTTCGACATCACAAAGTTACTAGCGTACAAAGTGCTCAGGTCTTTGGACATGGATCGAACGAAAGAATTGGATAACTTTCGACAAACCAAATCAACTTCGGAGAGTGATCGCTATCGCACCCGCAAACAAATTTCCTTCGGTATCAATCCCCATCCGCACCTACGGCCTGCATTTCGAAAAGCAGGACTCTGCCAATCAGTGACGATGGTTTTGTCAAGAACGTAATCTACGAAAAGGGTTCGCCACTATGACCTTTGCCCAACAAATTCCTCAGGGTTCAATCGAACCAAGTCCATATATATTCTAGATGGGATCCCTTCCAACTACCGATGTGAGATTTTTTTCCTAATATGCCCCCTCGAGATGATGATTCTTTGGTCATTAATCTCGTATGTTCGGGGATGGATCGACGGCACCAATATTGGACTTGGCTTGTCGATAGTGGGACTACTTTGGGTTGGATCGGGTTGGACAGCGTGGATTGTGGGCTCTGATACCATATTAGAATATAGGCTTCCAACTCAAAACCAATTGGCAATGAGTGGATTGGCCCAAGTCCATATATACTAGATGGGATCCCTTCCAACTACCGATGTGGGATATTATTCTCTAATAAATTGGTTTTATCCAAAGCCCCCGATTCTACCTCATCTTGTATAATATGTGTCTTATGTGGTGTTGAGATTTCAGATTAATTGGTGGTAAATCAACTGTGTAGGTTTGTGACAGATTTGAAGAATATGAACGACACAAGCAATTTAACGAGTTTCCGGCCTCTAACCGGTACGTCTCGTGGGAGTACTGTGACTTCCAAAATCCACTATCAATAACGATTACAATGGATTCTACAAGCAAGTGATCAAAACACTCAGAAGAAGAAAAGACCAAAACTCTTCAACTCTCTCTTTTAATCACTCCTTTTCGTCTACCTCTTGTGTAAGAAGTTTTACACAAATATATATATGTGTGTCCATGACACATAAACTAGGGTCCAACAAGCTTGATGTCTAAAAGGCCCAAACCGAGACCCAACATCATATTTGGACTTGGGTCAAAATCCACATGTGGTCTTTGTAAATGTTAGGTTATACCACATATCATCTCGAAATGGCATGGTAGAATGTGATTGATATTGCACATCAAAAATTGGATCATTCTAACATTATATATAAACTAGGACCAATGCACCAACAGTCAAATAGTTTTCAATTGAATCTCATAATTGATCTATTTTTAAAAATCATCAAATTAGCTAGTGTTTATAAAAAGTTAACCAATTTATTGTTTATTTATATTAAGATTTTCAGGATCCAGTAATGTATGAGATCTCTTCATTAGCTTATAGTAACAATTAGTCAGTGTGTGCTCAACAAACGGATCTAGCTCACGTTATCTTCGTTTCAGTATCCAAAGTATTCCGGTTATTTTTTGGGGATTTTTGAAAAATAGTCCACTATATTAAAGTCGCTTGGAACAACGTTGAGGTGCATTCTTTCATGTTCATGAAAGTAGACAAATGTTTCCTCTAATCGATATATATATATATATATATATATATATTGCAATTTGGATATCACTAAGGTGAGCCAAATACAGTTTGAAGAAATTATTCAAAAAATTAATGGAAACAAACAAACTGGTCAAACAAATGCATTTGGTATAAATCTATATATAAATTTTTAAAAATGGTTATATATGGCAAGCTAATTATGTATTCACTTGTGAATAGGCATTTAAATACATAAAAGCTGGTCTAGGTAAGGATTTAAGAGTGGGATAATTACGTTCTTAGTTTATCTATAAATTACACAGAAGTTGGATTGAAGTACTTCCACATGGAGAGAAATATGCGACTGTTACTCCTGGCTATAGCATTCGAAGCTAGTAAGACTATGGCGCAGACTACAGACGAGAGAGAAGCAAGCGACTTAGCAATCTTAATACTCACAGTTATATCATTCGCCATCTTCGTCATGGGCTTAGCTTCAGTTTGTTATCGTTGGAGCTCTCGCCAATTTCACTCACAAGAAGCCATCAATCGTTTTACAGACTCCGATATTGAATCCAGTACGACCATTACAGAGACGCGTGGAATCGACGCGGATGTCGTTAAATCGTTTCCGACGTTTCTGTATTCGGAGGTGAAGGAACGGAAGATTGGGAGAGGAGGAGTCGAGTGTGTGGTGTGTTTGTGCGAGTTTGAAGACGATGAAACGCTGCGTTTGATGCCTACTTGTTGCCACGTGTTTCATGCTGATTGTGTGAGTGTTTGGCTTACTGATCACTCCACGTGTCCGCTTTGTAGAGTTGATCTTTTCTTTCAACCGGGTGAGAGGAGTGATTTGATATCCGGTTCGGAGCTTGATGGTGTGACGTGGAGTAATACGAACAGACCGTCACGGTCATATTCAACGAGAATATTGTCCCAGTGTCGTGTCTCTGAGGAATTATTGTCGAGATCGCATTCGACCGGACATTCTGTGGTTCAATCAATTGAGAATGTCGATCGGTTTACACTCCGGTTACCAGAAAATGTCCGGAGGGAACTGACGAAGAAGACGGTGGACCACGTGGCGTTAACTCAGGTGAAAAGCTTGCGGCGTAGTTATAGAAGCAGAAGTGCCGGAAGTGAGAGGAGCCTCTTTTTGAACCAACGGAATAGTTATAACAATAGACGGCTGCATTCGAAGACTTTCTCCTTTCCTGATAGTGCTTGGTCCACCTCCGGTCTGGTGGCTTCGCCGAAGACTCTTCCGAGATTGATGGATTCCGGTGAACCGTCGTTTGAAATATTCGAGGCACATGATCGAGTGTAAAACCGCATGTATTTTTGTTACAACATATAATTTGCTATCATTTGCATTTGGAAGTTGGAACGTTTTTGTAGGAAAGAGAGAGACAAAAAAAGTAAAAAAAAAAAAAAAAAGAATGAAAGAGGAGAAAAGGGGAAAAAAATTGTCAGAAGTGGGATTTGAACCCACGCCCTCTCTCGAAGACCAGAACTTGAGTCTGGCGCCTTAGACCACTCGGCCATCCTGACACTATTGACCATTGGCGACAAGGTTTTCTATCTATAGGGAAACTATTATCTATTTTTAACATCCCAAAAACTTTTCATCGAGACGAATTCTAAAAAACAGATTATATTCATTCAAATGATAGAAACCAGTCAGCAAATTCCAAAGAGTATTTAATCAATCCGTAATGTCAAAACAAAGTTTGGCTTCATCCCAAGGACCATTGATCTCAAACTTATACTCTTGCATCTTTATGAGCCAATAAGGGCAAACAACATTGACAAGTAGCACAAGAAAAAGAAACACAAGAAAGAAGAGTCTATGCAACGCATAAATAGAGTAAAGTGTCAAACCCATGAGAGCAAATGAGAAGAGAAGGTGCAAGCCAAAAGAGAATTTCTTGATGCAGTAAGTGACGAGAGGTGCAAAGAGGAAGACTTGGAGTGAGAAAAGCATCACAGCAAAGACATGGAGCCTAGAAGGAAGCCGTGAGGCAACAAAGACTGATGCAACAATGGAGGCATTGAGAGATATGCAGCTTGTTAAATTGGGGATTTTCAATGCTCCTGGAGCTCTAATGGTTGAGCCAGAGTAATCGTGTAAGAAGAGGTGAAGTAGGAGGAGGGAAATTGTGACTGCCCATATGGAATCTGAGCTGATTGATCGCGTGAGTGTCTGGTAAATCGGAGCTAAGATGTAAAGCCCTGTGGTGAAGAATGAGATGTTGAGGATGTAACGCCAGAGGAGACTCAAAGATAGCATTTTTTCTTCGGTTAAGAGGAGAATTACGAATCCTGATGCTAAGAGAGATAGATCAAGTAGCAAAAGCGAGTTCTCGTCCAATGATGATTCAAGAGTGTGAATCCAAACCAAGACGACAAGCGCAACGATGCAGAGGTATTGAGAAATTGAGACAGAGTCTTTCATAACCTTGAGCAAGTCACGCCTCACGACGTTTGCGTTCATCACCATTTCCTCGAGGAACGATTCGTCGGTGTAATTGTCGTCGTATCCGATTTGCATCCCTCCGTAGGCTACTTTCCTCCATTTGGGTCTCGGAACTGAGTCTCCGGCGAGACTCTTCTCCATCGGGATTCTTGGATCTGAGGACGGTTCCCCAAAATTAGGGTTCTTCACCTTGATCAACTCGACTCAGAGCGAGGGACGCTATAGCAATTTTACGTCTAAGAGGAAGATCTTATGAACTGATGATGCGTTCATTTGTAATTAGAGAAATGTAGGGGCCGTAACTGAAACATTTTGATAACATTTGGGGCTGTAATGCAATTGTATAAGAGAAAAGCTCCTTGTGAATACTTAAATATGCCGAGCTATGATCTCTCTTATTACAAGCTTTCTCCTGAATTTGTCATTGTATAATACAAGTTTAAACATATTCTTCTATGTTTAATTGATTTTAAATTCCAGAAAAACATTGTTAAACAAGAGATTAAGTCAAGACTCGAGAGATTAGAGATGGATGAGAAACATCTCATTAAACAACAGAAGAAACAGGTAAAGTATATGATTGTTGTTGATGATCACAGCATTTTCTTAAAAAAGTCTTGAAAGATCAATCAAAATATGAGACTATCAACGACATAATGCAATTCCTTTTGAAACCTACTTAACTCAGGTTTACCACATCAGTCATCTTCTTCTTCATCTTCATCCTCATCTTCCTCTTCAGATGCTTCTTTGAGCCACTGTATGAATGTCTCACTTTGTTTCAGATAAACTTTGTCAGCTTCATCCGCGCCTGCTTTCTCTTCTGCCCATCTCAAGATTGCATCTTCTTGCAACACATCTTTGTCATACAGAAAATGCAGAATTTGTGTAAACAAAGGCCCCAACACTTTAGGAGAGTCCTGACACATCTCTTCAAATTTCATAATCACTTCTATTTGTTCATCGATTTTCTTTACATAGAAGCCAAGAAGGTCCTTCCATTTTCCAATGATACTCACTGCGTTTTTATACAACTCACTGGCAGAGTTGTGTGGAGTGTCCACTGCCAGTTTCATCATAGAGTAGAATGTTGCTCCAGCACAATCTGCAGATTCCATGTTGAATGACAACCGAAGAGAGTTAATCTCCAAAGTAACAAGCTCCACCTTGATGTTCTCTTCAGTTGCCCTTAAGAAGGTACCTTCAACCTCTTTCTCAAAGTAATAATAGTCATCATTGGGATCATTCACATCAGTATTTATACTGTCAGCATCAGATTTCAACTCTCCAGAAGGTGGGAGAACACTTTCATCCTCTACGTCATCATCATCTATGGCCTGAGTTATCTCAGCAAGTTTATCCATGGGGATTGGTGCAACAGAATGTTTCCACTCCTTCCTCATCATGACCTCCTTCACATACTTCCCATATGTAACCTGCTCCATCAGGACCAAGCTCAGATGCTTTGGACTCCATTTGCAAATTAACGCCTGACAAAACAGCTGGAGTCCCACTGCTACTGTCAGCATATTCCAGTTCTTCATCGCTATCTTCTGTAGTTGGCTGTTGAAGTAAAGAAACCTTTGAATATGCAGGGACAACAAAGTTGCGTCCAACTACAACATTGAAAGACAAGACAACACCAGGCTGCAGAACTGCCCCAGCTCTGATTTTCACCCCATCACAGACAATAGCGTTCCTTAACTCACATCCATCTTCAATAGTAACATTGTTCCATATATATGAGCCTTCTATCACCACATTTGATCCAATTAAACATCCATTCCCAATAACCGAGTTCGAGATTTTATCCCCATCACCAATTTTTGTGCCATATCCAATGACTGTGGAAGCCCCAACATCAGCAGATCGTGATTGAACTGCATCAGAAGCTCGGTATATCCCTTGTCTACCGAGCTTTACTGGACGATTTCCACTAAAATTTATATCTGGTACATATGGGTATGTCCACCTCTGGATTATGTCCTTACTAACAGTGTCATAGCTTCGGAAATTGTCAACCGTAGCAGCATAGCTCGAGTGAATCTCATGAGTGAATATTTTGTAACCCATAATATCATCAACAAGCACACCTTTAACAAAATGACGACGCAGATGTTGATAATCGAAGTTATCCTCAAAGAGACTAAGCACCTCAGGAGAACAAACGTCAATGTAGCAATCCTGCATATCATTAAATAGTAAAACAGATGGATTACTATCCAGCAACGACTTCTCTAAGCAAACTGACGCTCTTGCATGATCAATCTTATCTTCTTCATAATGAAGAAGCTGTTTTGTTACGGGATCTACAGCAACGAAGAGCTGCTCCGTTCCTAATCTCGATTGATGCGTGAGTGGCGAAGGTTTAGACTGCTTAATAACCATTGTCATGATTGCTTTCTCGTCTTTCTTCTTCCTCTCTCTATGTTCCTGAATCAAATCAGCGAGTGGCATATTACTCACAGTATCACCACTAACAAGAACAAAATCACCTTGAATCTGAGATGTCTCCGTCTGCTGTTCATACATGTAACGCAGAGCATCTCCAGCACTGATAGATTTGTGCGACTCGATCGTTCTCACCAACAATTTTGGGTGAGAGGACCACTCAGAATTTTCCAGATATTCAATCACCTGCACCGAGTGAGCACAGCAGAAGACGAAAACCTCCTCTATACCAGCAGATTCGAGCCATGCCAAGGTGTAATCAATCATCGGGACATTTACTATCGGCAACAGTACCTTTGGGCGTTCTAGGGTAACGGGACGGAATTTCGTGGCGAAACTGTCGGCCAAGAGAATGGCTTGCAGTCGCTGGCGACTCTGTTCCACCGAATCCTCTGAAACCCTAGCGGCGGCTCCTTTCTTCTGAGCACCCATTTCTCCTCTCTCTTCTTCGATTGACCTCTCACCGATCAAATTGGGTTTCACCAGAAACCTAAAACCCTGAGTCTTCAAGAAAAACTATAGTGAATTCGCAGCGAATTGAGAAAATTAGGTTAAATGTCTATTTTCCGAATTTCAGAAGGTCGAATTTTGCAAATTCAACATATTACAACCCCTTTAGAGTAAGAGTACTGTATTATGGTAAAAAGATTATGAGCAGTAATAAGTTTATGGCCAAAAATAGAAAGTTATGTAGATGACGAGAGCACATGTAACGAGTGGGGGAGATTAATTGTATTGAAAGTACACAACTTGAGGCTAGTTTCCAAAATCAGAGAAAAGTAAGCTACTAAAGTACAAAAACACAGTCTGATACTTCTACAAGTCAAGACAAGGGAGCAAGATTAAGTGGTTCTCTTTAGCTCTCTCTCATTAACAAAGCTTTGTCATAAGAGAGAATGGATAGTGAAGAGAGAGGGTCTGGAGATTTAGCAATAGAGACTTCTTTCCGGAGGAATCTTTCCAGAGCTTTAGTAGTTACAGAGCTGCTCTGTCTCAGACATGTTTTAGGTTCAAGAACAGGTTGGTTAGTAGGTCTGATGATGAGAACAAGCGGTTTGAGCTCAGGAAAAAGAGTGAGCACGAGATGAAGCGGTGTCTTACATGGTGGGATTTAGTTTTGTTTGGATTCGTCAGTAATCGGAGCTGGAATCTTTGTCTTGACAGGTCAAGTCTTACAGCTATTGTCTTGTCTTATGTTGTTTCAGGTTTTTCAGCCATGCTCTCTGTCTTCTGCTGCACGGAACTCGCCGTGGAAATACCCGTGGCTGGTGGTTCGTTCGCCTACTTACGGATTGAGCTTGGGGATTTTACGGCGTTCATCACTGCAGGGAATATACTTCTTGAGAGTATAGTTGGGACTGCAGCTGTTGCTAGAGCCTGGACATCATATTTTGCAACTCTTTTGAATCGCAGTCCAAACGCTTTACGGATCAAAACTGATCTCACTAGTTCCGGCTTTATTCTCCTGGACCCCATAGCTGTTGTGATTTTAGTCGCTGCAGGTACAATCGCATCGATCAGCACAAGAAATATCATTGCTCAACTGGATAGCTTCTGCTATGAACACTTTAGTGATACTTTTTCTGATGATCGCGGGTTTTCTCCATGCCAATACCTCGAATCTGACTCCGTTCTTGCCTTATGGACCTGAGGGAATATTTCGAGCAGCTGCAGTTGTGTACTTTGCATATGGAGGATTTGATAGCATAGCAACAATGGCTGAAGAAACCAAGAACCCATCAAGAGACATACCGATTGGGTTACTCGGTTCAATGTCGATAATAACAGTGATATACTGCTTGATGGCACTATCCTTGAGTATGATGCAGAAGTACACAGATATAGATCCAAACGCAGCTTACTCAGTAGCGTTTCAGAGAGTTGGAATGAAATGGGGTATGTACCTGGTGGCTCTTGGTGCTCTTAAAGGAATGACCACAATTCTTTTAGTAGGAGCACTGGGACAAGCGAGATACGTTACTCACATTGCAAGGACCCACATGATTCCGCCTATATATGCCCTCGTTCATCCCAAAACCGGAACACCAATAAACGCTACCCTCCTTGTGATAATTCCAAGTGCTCTCATCGCTTTCTTTACAGGTTTAGAGATTTTAGCAAGCCTCGTATCGATAAGTACTCTCTTCATCTTCACAATGATTCCTATTGCAGTACTTGTGAGAAGGTACTACGTGAGAGAATTAACTCCAAGAGCTGATCTTCTTAAGCTTATCATATGCCTCTTAATCATAGTTGCTTCCTCAATGGGTACTGCGTTTTGTTGGGGATTGCAGCTGAAGGGATCATGGATTGGATATACAATAACAGTTCCTTTCTGGTTCCTGGGGACATTAGGGATTATATTCTTTGTTTCTCAGCAAAGAACACCGAAAGTGTAGGGCGTACCTTTAGTCCCGTGGCTCCCATGCTGATCAATTGCAACAAACATCTTTCTTATGGGATCTTTGGGAGCTAAGGCTTTTATAAGGTTTGGAGTTTGCACTTTAGCCATGTCGCTATACTATTTCTTGCTTGGTCTTCATGCAACATTCGATATGGCTCATCAACAAATGGCACCACCATCTTAGTAACTCTGAAAATAGTAAAGATGTCTCTAGCTTTTTATTGAACTGATTCCTCTTTTGGCATCTCTGTAATCTGCAAAAACAAAGTTTCCATCTTCTCTGGATATTCATAAAGAAAAACCTTTTTAGCAAAAACTTCTGAACCAAACGTGAAACAGAGTTTCAGACAAATATAGAAGAGGGAGACAAAAAAAAGTACAGTGAACGAGACTGAAAGTTGAACTGTGTTCCTAAACTGTCCTCTCGGGCTACTCTAAAGAGTTCAAATTCAGCCATTAGTGAACCCGAATTACAAAAGGAACTAGTCGACGTTAATGGTCAAAAGTTGAGGCAAGGCAAAACAAGTGTAACCACTGAAAAAAAAGAAGATGATGTATCAAATATTAAATATAGTAGTACATCTTCAAAAGCTTTCATAGCTCAGTTGGTTAGAGCACCCGTTTAGTAAGCGGGAGGTCTTGAGTTCAACTCTCAATGAAAGCATACCATTTAATTTTATTGATCTTTTTGTATATAACTTCCACAAACTTCAACTTGGCCTCAAAATTTTTGATTATTAACAAAGCAGACCACTTTACCCGTTTAACTATATTCCAACCCAGACTCAACGATCTTCATTTAAGACGACCAGAGTTGTTATGTACTTTAGAGTCTTTCCACATTTTGGTTGTCGAGTGGTATGTACTGTGACATAATACATACGATCTCTGAATCCATGTACGACTGCAATTTAGATTTGCCGTAATGATATGAAGGTTAATTAGAGTTTGATGAATAAAAGAAGTAATTAAGTGAAGTAGCAAAGGGTCATTCATTACCTGAAGATGGTACTTGTGGAACATATAACCAGCTAAAGAAATGCCTGCAATGGTGATTAGACCCACAATTATGAACAACAGTCTGCTTATTGATCCACTTCTCTCTGCACAAGACAGTGTGGATGTAGTAAACATAGAGATTTGTTGTAATAAAAATCTGAAACTTTTCCATCTTCTTGGACATACCTATACAAGTATCTTGTTCTTTCATATAGAGACTATTTTTAGAACATGTACATTCGTATCCTCCCCAGTTGTTCTTGCAATTGCACTCTTCACATTGACAAGCTGATTTCTCTTTGCATTCATCAATGTTTATATATGAAGCAATGGAGGTCGGTCAGAGACGACGTCAAGGAAACTGGACTTTACTATGATAACTTGTAGGAAACATTTTCACCTTCACATTTCAGACCATCTCCACTGAAACCTAGAGGGCAATAACATCCTGATTTCTCTGAATTCTACATTGAACAATTGAACATACAAAAGGTAAGAAAATATTTCATACTTTAGCAAAGTAGAAGAAAGATGAAACAGTAGTCACTTAACTGAACAAGCAGAGAAAGTTAGATCTTTTTTAGTTTCAGACCAGCAGCCTCCATTGTTCACTGAACATCTCGCAGGCCCATAAGCTGTATTATCAAAAAGAACATGATATTTTAGACCAATGAACAACAATGTGCAATGATATATATATTTAAACAAAGAGTTTTAAAAATATACGCTTGCAGGAGGTGTAACCATCTCCTTTATATTGAACAAGTGGGCACTCGCATACTCTTCCCTTTAATGTGTCCTAATAGGATTCATGTAATCTATAATGAAAAAATAATAAAGACAGATAAAATTATTGGTATATCACTGCTTATCACAATATACCTTGCAAGCTGTTACATTGGATCTTTTGTCTTGCCAACATCCTCCATTTGCTTCAACACATTCATTGGTCTCTATATCTGTTCTAGAATGGATCAAGACGAAATTTGTTAGCATGATTTTCACAGAATAAAACAATTTTATTCGAGAGAAATGACTTGACCTGCATTCAAACATATTGAAGGTTCAGTTCCCTCCTTGAATCCTGGACATATAGCCTTCAGCACCGCCGTTCTCTCCAGTTTACCTGAGCAAGGAACAGATTAAGATTATTCTATATTGTGATGATAGATGAGAAGGAAGAACTTACCCCGATATTGAGCATTGTTGATGATCAATGTTGGAAAGATTGTGACAATTCTCGATTCTCCTGGCCTAGCTGTACTTCAAAATGTCATGCAAGAAGGAATAAACAGCTTGGTGAATTTGAAGAAACCGCAAACCTGAAAAGCTTGCTCAGCGTTTAAAACTTCATTCTCTACATCAGCATCAGGATCACCAATGCATTTCTTGATCTTCTCAAGAGACAATCCTGAGAAAAAGACCCTGAAACTGTTCAAAGAAAGAGATGCAAGCAGATTGTAACATCTCTTTGGGAAGACAAAAGGCCCGATTTACCTAGTGATTTTATGACAGTTTCTGCACATTCTTTGCTGTATTTCTTCTCCTTCATAGAACACCTGATGCTAAAATCTGTAACATAATCCCACCAGACCCAAGAACTATTCTTCTCCTTAGCTACTTTATGAACACATAACTGTCTCAGATTCTCGTATACAATGTCTTTCCCACTATATCCATCTTCAGAGTCTTGCTTAGGGTTAGGAGCACAATATCTCCCTTGGTTTATACACTGTGTCTTACACTGCTTGCTAAGTACAAGCTCTTTAGGACATAACCACGCAATGTAATGAGGTCTGAACAAAGTATAACCGCCCTTTTCGAGAATCTGAGCAGTTCCTTTAAAGTTTTTGATAAAACTTATCTGTTTATCGCAGTGTACACCACATTCATCATTAGTATTAGCCCAGAGATCATACTCAACTCTCTCATCAGGGTTTGGTATAGACTCACTCCAGTCTATTTTCAAAATTACTTCTTCCCCTCTTTTAAGAGCTTTCTTAAGGCTATCACCAAAAGAGCGAAGGATCAAAGCCGATGGAATGTTGATTTTGTCTATGAAGTCAGGATCTTCATCTTGGGGGGACTCCATTGTTATCAATGGCTCAACAATGTTATCCGCTATAAGAACAGCCGCTGCGTTCGATTGTTGCCCGTTCCATATCTTCAAAGCAAAAATTACACACTAGAAAAACAGAGAACAGAGGCAGATTCACTAACCCTCAAATCTATATACCATCTAAACTTCAATCACGATGTGAACTAAAAAAAAGTTTCAAAATTTCAATCATATTCTCGATGAAGCAATCAAATTTTCTTAATTTCTTGCTAAATAGCCGATGCAAAATCCCAAAATCCATGAGGAACAAACTGACCAAGTCTCAAAAGTCAATCACAGAACATCCCTTGTATGAAGTATCACCAACATTCCAACAAGTCTCATATGTGAAACTATGACCAAGAAAACAACACAACAACCTCTCGAAGTTTACCTCCACAATCAATGAGAAGAATAGAGGGATAAGAAGACTTGGCATTGAAGGTTTTGTTAAAGGAATCGCATCCATAAGCGCCTTGGCCAGCATAGACGACGGAGCCGATCATGAAACCACCAAAGTTTGGAAGGCCAAAGTTTGCAATGGCTGCGTTGTGTTGGATAATCTTCAAGTTGCTTCTTACTCAAGATATCTTTAGAATAGGAGATTATAAAGATAAGAAGAGTTAGTTAAGATTCTAGATAGATTTAAGAATAAGATGATTCCTATTTAGAAAAGGATTTGTAAAGAGATATCAATGTGTTAGATATCTCTATAAATAAAAGAAGAAATCGAGTATATGATTTATGAAGGAAGAACATTAAGCTTTTGTTGGTTAGTTTTGAGCATATATTCTAATCAATAAAGATAGCTATTTTGATCTAGTGTTCTTCAAGAGTCTTTATTTGGTATCAGAGCATTAGTTTACGTTGATATCTTGTTACACGAGGTATTAAAGATATGGGAGACGACATGAAAGGAGACGGTAAGATAATGAAGAAAGATTCGGTTCCTTCCTCGGTCGTGTGTCCAATGCTCACCTCTACGAATTACACGGTCTGGTCAATGCGTATGAGGGTTCCACTTCGGGTTCATAAGGTTTGGGATGCAGTAGAAAGCGGCTCAAGTGAAGAGGAAAAGAACCACTTAGCCACAACTCTATTGTTCTAGTCAATTCCTGAAAGTTTAATCTTACAGGTTGGAGAGCAAGACTCACCAAAGGCAATTTGGGAAGCTATCAAGTCAAGAAATCTAAGGGCTGAGAGAGTTAGAGAGGCAAGGCTTCAGACCTTGATGTCAGAATTTGATAGAATGAGAATGAGAGAAACCGAGAACATTGATACTTTCTCAGGGACGATGAGTGAGATCGCATCAAAATCATCGGCATTAGGACAAGTTATTGAGGAACCAAAGTTGGCCAAGAAGTTTCTTAATGGTTTGCCACGACATAAGTTCATTCATATCATAGCTTCCCTAGAACAAGTCCTTGACTTAAACAAGACCGGTTTCGAAGATATTATCGGAAGGCTTAAAGCGTTTGAGGAGAGGATTTCGGATGAGGATAGTAATGTTGATACTCAGCAGAATCTTCTCTACTCCAACACCGAGTATGATAACTCGAGAGGACGAGGAAGGTCTTAGGGAAGAGGACGAGAAAACTCTAAAGAAAGAAGCAAAGGAAAGAAAGATTGACCGAACATAGTGTGTTTTCGATGTGACAAAAAGGGTCACTTTGCTTCGGTATGTCCAGAGAGAAAGAAAATAATGGATGAGATGAATAAGATTGAAGAGGAAGATGATAATGATGAAACCGAAGAGGCGGATAAGTCACTCTATGTGCATGAAGTTATACTTCTTAATGAGGAGAAGGTGATACCGACAAAGTATCAAGAACGTCAATGTAATAAGGGACTTTGGTACTTGGATAATGGTGCAAGCAATCATATGACGGGAGACAAAGGTTACTTTTCCGAATTGAATACAAAGATTCAGGGGAAGGTAAAATTTGGTGATGGATCGTGTGTTAACATAGAAGGGAAATGATCGATACTTTTTCAGGCTAAGAATGGAGAACAGAAACTTATGACTGATATATACTACATTCCGAATCTAAAAAGTAACATAATTAGCTTAGGACAAGCTACTGATGTCGGCTGTGAGGTTGTAATGAAAGGAGACCTCTTAACTATACACGATCCTAATGGAAGATTGCTTGCTAAGGTAAAGAAATCTGCAAACATATTGTATAAAATCTTTCTAGAGATAGGAAAACCAGTTTGTCTTAGTGCAAAGATTGAAGAAGAATCATGGAAGTGGCTCACAAGGCTAGGGCATTTAAGTTTCAGCACAATAAAAGTAATGTCAACACATGAATTAGTGTACAGTTTGCCAAAGATTGAAAGAGAAAAGCAAGTGTGTGAATCATGTTTGGTTGGGAAACAAACTCGGTTGAGTTTTCCAAAAGCAACAACGTTCCGAGCTTCTAAAGCATTGGAGCTGCTTCATGTGGACTTTCGTGGACCGATAAATCCACCTACACCTGCGTCCAACAGGTATATCTTTATCATTATTGATGATTACACTAGATATATGTGGTCATTTACGTATCTACGGTTGTATAGCTTATGCAAAAGTTGATTCAGCTTTACTAAGGAAGCTAGATGATCGGAGTCAGGCCCTAATACATCTAGGAGTGGAGCCAGACTCTAAAGCATATCGCTTGTATAATCCAAAGACCAAAAAAAATGTTGTTAGCCGTGATGTTATTTTTGATGAAAAGAGTGCTTGGAATGGGAAGGGAGAGAATCAAGAGGAAACGAGATCACCGGAAGTGTTTCATATGACATGTGGACTTCTTCATGATGAGGGTCAAGAATCAGTAATGACTCAAGACATGGAAGAACATGAAACAGTAGATGAAACGGTAGATGAAACAGAGGAAGAAACAGAGCGCGATCAAGAACAAGCAATGGTGGAGGAAGGAAACTTGTGAAGAACAAGCTGAAAAATCCAGCCACCTTCTTACCTTCAAGACTATGTTCTTGTCGCAGATAATGAATGTGAGAGACTTCTCTTGTTGATCAATGATGAGCCATCATGTTATGATGAAGCTAAAGATAGCGAAGAATGGAGGAATGCTTGCTTAAAGGAGATTAAGTCGATAAATAAGAACAAGACTTGGATGTTGGTAGATAAGCCATATGGTGCTAAGATAATAGGTTTGAAATGAATTTTCAAGATCAAAAGAAATGCAGATGGCACAATAAACAAGTTCAAAGCTCGTCTTGTTGCGAAAAGTTATGCACAACGATCCGGGATAAATTTTGATGAAGTCTTCGCACCAGTGGCTCGGATAGAAACTGTGCGTTTACTTATTGGTTTAGCTGCCTCAAATGGCTGGGAAATATACCATTTAGACATTAAGACAGCATTCTTACATGGAGAATTGAATGAAACCGTATACGTCCAACAGCCCGATGGTTTTGAAAAGAAGGGAGAGGAACATAAGGTTTTCAAACTATCTAAGGCACTTTACGGTTTGAGACAAGCTCCAAGAGCGTGGAACACTAAGCTAGACCAGATTTTGAAGATGTTTAGACTAGAGAGATGTTCCAAAGAGAGCTCGGTTTATCGTAAAGAAGAACGGACAGAATTACTTATCATAGCGGTATATGTTGATGACTTGTTTGTCACGGGAAGTTCGTTAAGTGTTATCCAAGAATTCAAGGCAGCTATGTCCACTAAGTTTGAAATGACTGACTTAGGAAAGCTAAGCTACTACCTAGGAATTGAAGTAGAGCAAACAAAGGAAGGAAGTACCATACGACAAGAGACATATGCACGGAAAATTCTAAAGGAGGCATGCTTAGAGGCGTGTAATGCTACGCACATTCCTATGGATTTTGGTCTGAAGCTGTCGAGATCAAATGAAGAACCTGAGGTGGATGCTACCTTGTGTCGAAGAAGGATTGGTTGCTTACGTTACCTTCTACACACGCGACCGACTTGGCTTACTCGGTTGGAGTAATTAGTCGATATATGCAGAATCCAAAAGTCTCCAATGAGAAGGCTTTAAAACAAATTTTGAGATATCTACAAGGAAGTCTAAGTCACGGGTTGATATATAAGAAAGGTGACACTCCGAAACTCACGGGTTATAGTGACAGTAGTCATTGCATAGACTTGGATGATGGTCAAAGTACAACGGGGCACATTTTCTATCTTGGAGAATCACCCATTACTTGGTGCTCACAAAAACAAAGCACTGTGGCATTGTCATCTTGTGAAGCGGAATTCATGGCTGCAACTGAAGCCTCAAAGCAAGCAATTTGGCTGCAGGATTTTTTGGAAGAAATCAAAGGCGAAAGAGTGGACAAAGTTGAGATCAACATTGACAACAAATCCGCAATTGATTTAACTAAGAATTCTATTTTTCATGGTCGATCTAAACACATACACAAGAGGTACCATTTTGTCCGAGAGTGTAGTGAGAAAGGTTGGGTTATCGTCAAGCACATACCGAGAGACAAGCAACGTCCGGACATCTTAACTAAAGCTCTAGAAAGAATCCAATTCAAGCGTATGAGAAGCCTAATTAGAGTACAAGACATTTCCGACAACGACTTGAAGCTTAGAAGGGAGATTGTTGGATAATCTTCAAGTTGCTTCTTACTCAAGATATCTTTAGAATAGAAGATTCTAAAGATTAGAAGAGTTAGTTAAGATTCTATATAGATTTAAGAATAAGATGATTCCTATTTAGAAAATGATTTGTAAAGAGATATCAATGTGTTAGATATCTCTATAAATAAAAGAAGAAATCGAGTATATGAACTCTGAAGGAAGAACATTAAGCTTTTGTTGGTTAGTTTTGAGCATATTTTTTAATCAATAAATATAGTTATTTTGATCTAGTGTTCTTCAAGAGTCTTTACGTTGTGCTTAGCTGCCATTTCCCAAGAATTAAGAACCGTCAAGCTATTATTCTCCACGAAGAATTTCACTGAAATCTCGTTGACTATAGCCATGGTCAACGATAGAAACAGAACCAAGACGGCTCTTTTATTACTCGGAGACATCGTCGAGATTCTCTGTTTTCCGACATCCCCGTCACGGTTTCTATCTTTCCCTTCGAAAAATTAACCTGAACCTGGTGGGAACAATGGCTCTATTGCCATCTTTTGCCAAAAGGCAATCTTAACTGCCACTCTATAATTTTCTTTTTCTTTTTCATTTTTTATATTAAAAACCTTGTTAAAAGACAAAAAAATTTTAGGAGTTTAGGTTAATTACAAGTTTGCCATACCCATATCCGGCCCAATTAAAATTTGGCCCAATTAAAATCCACCCAAATTCTAACCCGACCCGCCCAACTCTAAACCCTAAATCCCTAATCACGTTCTTCTCTTCTTCTTCAACGAAAAAGACAAACCTTAGATCGACGGCGAGAGTGGATTTCCGACGAGAGTAGCTTATACCTTAGACGATTCGAAGAGGTTAGAAGGTAAGGAATCTTTCTCTATCAAATTTCCTATACCTTTTTCACGATTTTGTATCTAAAATTAGGGATTTTGGTTGTTTTGGAGATTTCTTCTCATTTTCTTCGATTTCTTTGTTTTGTTTCGTGTGTTCAGTGATGGTTATAATAAGAGATGCTAGTGGGATACGTGACACAAAAGTGAAATATAAGAAGAAGAGTAAGGGTAAGGGTAAGAGGACTAAGAAGGATTTGGATAAGAAGACCGAAGAAGAGATAGTAGATGACAAAGCAAACAAAGTATATGCTTCAGGTGATGGAGAGGCAAAGGACGGTGATGGTACTGGAGAGGAAGGAGATAGCGGTAAAGAAGAAGATGAAAACACGACTAAGGTACAACTGGAACAACTAGAAAAATTATGTATTATTATCAAGTTTGGTACCATTATTACATCTAAAATCAATGGTAAAGTTTTTTTTTTGTTTATTTATTTTGCAGGATATATCTGATGATGTTTCTGTTGAAGGAGATAATGATGAAGAAGATGAAATGAGTAAGGTATATTTAATAACAACTAGGACATTTGTGTATTGGTATAATTAGTACAATTAAGATCATGTATAGGTTTTTTTTTATGGTACAAGTGGTACAACTCTAGTACTTGTACAATAGGTACAAGTATAAGTTCTATTTATGGTACAAGTATAAGTTTTGTTTATGGTACAAGTGGTACAACTATTAACGAATTAATGTATTTTTTTTTTTGTATTTGCAGGATATTTCTACTAAGGATAGATTTGATGAGGAGGAAGATTCTCGCCCACTGCAGCCAGAGAAAATGTATTTTGCAACTACTCTTTCAAATGTTTTCGTTTGATTAATAAGATTATTGTTGTTCTGGTAATTAACGAGGAAAATTTAAGATTAAGTGTTTTTAAATAAAAGAAAAAAATATTTTATAAGCCCATTTATGGATCCCTTAATAAGCCCATTCTGTAAGGAATTGCTTTGCTAAGATAATAGACAAAATCTCACTTGGAAAGATATTTCTAATAAATGCCAATATAGGGTAAATTACTAAATTAGTTTAAAAAGATGAGTTAATTACATTTATACTTCGGAAATATTGAAATTATAAATCTAATGTTTCAAGGTCAAATAAGACTATTTTACTTTTCTTTGCTTAAAAAAAATAATATTACGAAACTGCCATTAATGAGTACTTCCACATGAGTCGCGCGTAAAATGATAACCTACACAACATGTAGCAAAACCTACATAACATACTAATACCTACACAACGTGAATCAAAACATACATAACATAGCAAAACCTACACAACGTGCAACAAAACCTACATAATGTGAATCAAAACCTACATAACATACCAAAACCTACACAACATGTAGAAAACCTACATAACATACCAAAACATACACAACGTGTAGCAAAACCTACCTAACGTGAATCAAAACCTACATAACATACCAAACCTACACAACTTGTAATTTTGTGCTATAATACACGTTATTTAGGTTTTGGTTCACTATTCATCTTCTTCAACCTAACTTTTCAAAATTTTCAAAAATTTCAATTAACTCATTATACTTGTAATTTGTGCTATAATCAAGATACACAACCAATATTAAACACAAAGCAACTCAATTCACTCAACAAAACCCTCATATTCGAGTTATATAGAAAACACCTAATTTTGAAATTATGAACTTCCATGAAAATGGAGCTAATGAATTCATACCTTAGAGAAGAGATGAAGATGACTATAGAATACCTAAAACTTCAAGAAATTGACACAAAAACACAACAAAAACTAGAAGAAAAAAAGTCATTGTTGTTTATACTTTTTCTTCGACGAAGAAGAAGAATAATAAGAAAAAAAAAATTGGACTATTTTTAAGAAAATCTAAATGGCATTCTCGTAATAAACTTAAACCCTTAAGAAATACAAGTAATTTCATCTTTTTCTTACCGTTCATAGTTGCAAAAAAAATATTCTAGTAATTAACCTATTTTATTGAATTATTCTAGTCATTTTTTCTTTATATTTTACAGTACTTTATACTTTATAGTATAAGATAAATTGTTTAAACTAAAATCAAGTTAATTTTTACTTGTACAAAAAACAAAATAGAAAAGTGTTTTTCCTATATATCTCGTATGGTTTTGACTCGAGGAACATATGAGATATGACTATTGTCTCAAGTTTAGTGAAATGTCGCGTTTAGTGAGATTTTGTTTATATGTGGATCGAACCCGAATAACATACAACATCTATCCCTTATTCTTTCTCCAACACTACTACAATGATAATATGTCCGCTGCGATTTTTCCACAAATATTTTATTTTAATATATAAATAATTCTATGTGTGTAGATTTTAGGTTCGGATCTTGTTGATAAAAAAAATCTCATGTTATAAGATTCAAAGACTTTGAATTTGGATCGTTAGAAACACTCACCTAGACATGGTTTATTTGTAATACTAAAATTTAGAAATATGGTAATGTGCTATCCAAACTTTAAGTATTCGTAGAAACTAAATTTTACATTCACGTGAGATATAACAAGTATTCATATGGTTTCTCCGGTTCTAGAAATAGTCGAATCTCATAATTTGTTGACAAATAAATCGATTAATTTGATCCATCGAAACGGTTCGCGAAAAAGGTAATTGGTTAGTCGAAAGGAACTTCGGAAATTATAAGAAAAACCTAGTGGACGTTGCAAAGAAGCCAACACTTAGCCATGTGTACTGTCAAAATGTGAAATGATGCTTAAATATCTTTCCGCACTAAACTCGATGCGCGCCACCCAGTTACCTCACTAAATAACACGTGATTTATATTCATATGTCAGCTATATTACAATAATATAAACCGCGTTCGTATCTGTTATAAATATACGCGTATATACGTATGATTCTGGTCTAATATGTCTGCGTCTGAACATATTATATATAAACGTTTCACAAAAGAGACAACCAAAACATAGCTCGTGAAGTATGGACCTCAAGCTTAAGCTCAGACTCAGGCCTAGCTTTTTCATCTTCTCTCTTATTCTCACCTTATTTCTTTTAAACTTTAATGTCGGATCTGCAGCTAATCCTATATGCATTTCGACTGAGCGAGAGGCGCTTCTTACCTTCAAAGCATCACTTACTAATCTTTCTGGTCGACTCTCATCTTGGTCCGGACCTGATTGCTGCAACTGGACCGGTGTT